>PVLC010003236.1:0-100355 GCA_004027655.1 Graphiurus murinus | reverse complement strand
AAAGAAGAATAAAATCATGTTCTTTGCAGGGAAATGGATGCAACTGGAAAACATTATGTTAAGTGAGATTAGTCAGTCACAAAGAGTTAAGAAGCATATGTTCTCCCTAATATGTGGATGCTAGGGAGAAGATGGGGCATAGGAGGGTCTCCAGATGAAAAGGAGAGATCCTCGATAAGCAAAGAAGTTGATTTAATTGGGCATGCAGCAGAGGGACACCCTAAAGCACATGATGTACTTACACAATCATATCAAGGTCACTCACTGAAGTGAACCTGAGGGGGAGGGGGGGAGGGAATGGGGTGGGAATTGGGGAAGGGGTCAAATGAGAATTGTGTGCAAATATATGGTTAACAACTTATACTTAACAAAGATGTATGCTATATTGCACAAATTACTACAATAAAAAATTTTAAAAAGAAAATAAAAAGAGCTGGGGTGTAGCTCAGAGGTAGAATGCCCCTGGGTTCAGCTCCTGGTAACCCCCCAAAAAAGTGCAATGAATTGTGAATACTGCCTTTGTGCTAAGCAGTTCCAGCACACTCTGCCTTTCCCAGGTTTTCTAGAGTTGACGCCAGAGCTCTGTGCCACAGAACCCCAGTTTGAGAAGACTGCTGTACAAAATTGCTCAAGGAAAAAAACCTATCCAGAAACTGTTAAAAACAACTCTTTTATAAGCTATATTAGAAGCTCCTCTGAAAAACAGTTTTATTCTTCATAAAATATGGAAAGATTGGAAATGTGTTACATGGCAACTTCCCTCCTACTGATCAGAATAAAAAAGCAATTTTTCCCCCTCATATTGAAGTGGATGCTTAAATACATTTCTTTTTTATTTTCAAATTATTGTCAGTTTCCATGTTTGAGTCATGTCTATCATGCAGCAATAACAAGCAGAAGGAAAATAAAACAAATCCGTGCTTCAAAAAAGTGCCCTTTAGAGAAAAGTGAATTACAGGGGGGAATTAAAATAAAAAAAAAACAACATATCAGCCTTCTAATCACCTTTGTCCTTTGGAGGAACTCTTCACAGGTAAGCGGCTCCTCCCGGGGGAGTTGACAGAGCAGCGTGCGGCTCATTTCTTCTAGAATGGCATCAATGCGGAACTCGATCAGATCATTGACCCGGTCCAGCAGCAACTCCAGGTCCTCTTTGGAAAAGAACAAGGGCAAATAAAAGGGATTAAAGCCAAGTAAGCGAGTCCCTATTTCAAAGTAAAAAATAAAAAGGCCTGAGATAGAATGCTCCTGGGTTCAATCCCCAGTGCCACCAAAAAGAGACAAACACAGAGACAGACACAGAGATACACTAAGAAAAAGTAGTTGGTGAAACACACACACACACACACACATACACATTGACACACTCACACAATTAGATGACGGTAATAACATCTAGAGTAAAGCTTTCCTCTTTATGTGTGTCACTGTCACACACTTGGCTGTCTCCCACTCTTCCTCCTTGACCGGTTCCCTAGCTCTCCAGCCAGCCTCGCTCTGATCCTTCCAGCTTCCTGTAGACCTATGGGGACTGGACAGGTCCTCCCCTGCTGTACTGCCCCTTCTCCCTTCTCTGTGGATGCCGTATTGTCTATTCTGTGTCTTATCTTCTTCAGAAACTCGTGCTTTTATCCTTATTCCTCCAACATTGATCCTGCTGCCTAGTCCACAGGAGGCATCAACAAAGATAACTGAAGTGAAATCTCTCTGATTTCTCATTTATGTTCCTATCATATCACTATCTTAATTTTGCTGCAGTGATATTGAACGCTAAGTGCCCTGGATGAAAAGGCCAACTCTGAAGAAAATTAACAATAATTCTACATCAAAAGGAGGAAGGATGGCTAATGGGCATCCACCTAAGGTGTAATATATTTTTCAACAGAAATGATACAATAAAACCTCTCTTTTTCTAATGCTACTTCCTCCTAGAAAATGAACAAAGAAAAGACAACATTATATATCCATGATGTATCAGAGACAGAAATACTTTCTTAAATTAATGCCTTTACTTCCTACAGAATAAATACCCAAGTGCATACCTGTACTTGGGAGGCTGAGACAGGAGGATCCCAGGTTCCAGGCTAGCCTGGAACTTAGCAATACCCTCAACAATTTAGCAAGACCTTGTCTCAAAATAAAAAATAAGATAGGGCTAGAAGTCTAGCTCAAAGGTAGAATACTGCTGGGTTCAATCCCTAGTACCAAAAACAAAAGAATAAGTGCCTTAAACTAAGCTAATATCAAAATACTATCCAATGGCAATCATGAAGAAGTCAAACAACAATAAATGTTGGCGAGTATGTGGGGAAATAGGAACCATTCTACATTGTTGGTGGGATTGCAAATTAGTACAGCCAGTGTGGAGATTCCTCAGAAAACTGGGAATGGATCCACCATATGATCCAACTATATCACTCCTGGATATCTTTCCAAAAGGATTGAAGTCAGAATATTATAGTAATATATTCATATCCATGTTTATAGAAGCACAATTCATAGTAGCCAAATTTTGTAACCAACCTAGGTGTTTATCAACAGATGAACAAATTACAAATCAACAGATTACAAAATTATGGGATACACACACAATGGAATTCTAGTCAGTATTAAAGAAGAACAAAATTGTGTCATTTGCAGGGAAATGGAGCTGGAGAACATTATGTTAAGGGAGATTAGCCAGTCACAGAAAGTGAAGGGCCATATGCTTTCTTTCATATGCAGAAGCTAGGGAGTAATGGAGATACAAGACAATGGAGTGGAGTAAGGGAGGTGGTCTAGGGGATATGGGGCAGGAGAGAGAGAGAATTGATGAAGCAAACACTTCCAGTGATGTTCTGTACATATGCGAGAATACCAATGCCAATCTCAAAATCATGGATGGGAAAGGGGGAGAGAAGGTAAAGAGCCAGGGGAAAGCTCACCAAGTGCTGTGTGCACGAATGTCACTATTACTATGACCCCCACTATGATGTGAGACTGGAAGACTATAATGCACCAGTAAAAGTATTAAAAATAAACTATTAAAAGGTAAAAAAGGTCACTCAAGATACCTAGAGTTCTTCCTGATAATCTTATTCACTACCAAAAGAGAATCAGCACTTTTACTTAAGCAAAAGTTCTTTACTATTTCTATGTTACTGATTCTTCAAAACATCTTCTAGGACATTTATAAAAAAAAAAAAAAAAAAAAAAAAATTGGTCCCCCAAGGATGTGCATATCCTAATCCCCTGGGAACTTTATATGGCAAAAGGGACTTTGCAGATGTACAAAGGGTCTTGAAAGGTGGAAACTGTCCTAGATTGTCCAGATGGGGACAAGTAGTCTTAAGTATTATTGTATGAGGAAGGCGGGAAGGTCAGAGTCAGACAGAGAAGAATTGACCATGGAGGCGAGGGGCAGAGAGAGAGTTGAAGAATCTGTGCTGGTTGCATTGAAGATGGAGTGACATTGGTGGCCTTGGAAAGCCGGGCAAGGCTAAGGAAAGGATTCTTCCCTAGGAACCATCTCTGATGATACCTTGATGTTATCCCGTCGGCTCACTTTGAATTTCTGACCTCCTAAAAATACATTATTTTAAGACACTAAGTTTATGGCAACTTGTTACAGCAGCAACAAGAAAGCAAGCAATTTTCAAAGAGTATGAAAAATCATGTCTATAAGGAGTTCTAGTTGTTATTTTGAAGAGAGACCAGTACTCTTCTAAATACATGATTAAACAACCATTTGTATGGATGGGTTATAGAATTGTTGGCTAACTTAATCCTGTAAGTAATCCAACTGTCTTTGAGATTTAACACAACTGATATCCTGAAGAAATCTTGCTCTGCTTTAGTACCTTTATTTAAATTACAAAAAGAAAATCAGAATATGAGAACTCAGAAGCACTTCTTTAAGAAACTATCTCCTTGTCTCTAGCTAACATTGTCATAAAACATCCTAATTGCTAGCACTCTAACCCTAATACTTCTCTAAGGAAAATATTAGGAAAGCTTACCGTGGTTGCTAGGTCTAATTTGATTTTCATAACTCTTACTATGAAGTTTTTATACATTTTATAAATGCCTCCTTAGAGACTTTTAAGCAATTTCCTCTTGTTTTATTTCCCCAGAGATGTATTTTAGAAAGAATATCAGCTTAGAGTGAAGGAAACCAAGGTCTAAACTCACCCTTATTGCTTACATCTGTGTTTCACTAGAAGCCATTTAGTATCTCTGGGTCACAGTTTTACAACATTTAAGTTAAGAGTCTTATTTAAAATTGCTTCTACAGTTTTCCCACCTCTGCATTGCTATGATTGTCTTATAATGCATTTTACAGTATTCCTCCTTCAAGTAATGATGAAGCTGGGTGTGGTGGCGCACATGTGTAATCTCAGTAGTTGGGAGACTCAGACGGGAGGATTACAGGTTTGAGGCCAACCTCAGCAACTTAGTGAGACCCTGTTTCAAAATAAAATAGGGCTAGGGATTTAACTCAGAGGTAGAACACCTCTGGGTTCAATTTCCAGTACCAAAAAATATAGGTATATGTCTCAAATACAGTTTATTCATATTCAAGCATCCCTTTATAATTTTTATTGGAATCCAATTCCAAATCTGCCAAGCAAAACAATAATTCCTCACTGTATTCCCTGTCCCCAACTGAGTACTATCAAATATTCTTCAGTATTCAACACCTGATAAGTTAAATAGTGAGATACTTCCAAACCCTAAGATATTAGGAAAGTACAGGCAATACTTACTGATAAGACAAGTTCCTTTTTTTTTTTTTTTTTTTGCGGTACTGGGGATTGAACTCAGGGGCATTCTACCTCCGAGCTATACCCCTAGCCCTATTTTTTATTCTTTATTTTTTGAAACCGAGTCTCACTAAGTTCACTAAGTTGCGGAGTGCCTCACTAGGTAGCTGAGGCTGGCCTCGAACCCAGATCCTCTGGTCTCAGCCTCTTGAATGCTGAGATTACAAGCGTGCACCACCACGACCGGCTATAAGACAAGTTCTTAACAATTAAAGTTATAAATACACTAGGCTTCACAGCCTCCAGAAGCACCAGACCAAGAGACAGACCCCAGGAAGAAATAAAACAAGAAGATAGAAGGAAGTATCCTTCTAGATGGATGTATCCAGAAAGTAAGCCCAGAAAAAAAAATGAGGTGATGGGATGTAGGGGTTGGAATGGGTTTGGGAGGTAAAGAACAGAAAAGGACTGTCTAAAACTCCTGCAGTTACGAATATGAAGTGTGCAGGTTTCTACCACCCAACTGAGAGTAATACAGAAGAAATGGAAGAAACAGCCTGATTTCCAAGCCCTTTGCAGTCTGCTTGAGGAGAAAGATAAACTTGAACTAAACCATCAGAAGATAGCTGGCATACAGAGCCTCTGACCCAAACTGTCATCTCAACAAAGGTCAGGAGGAAGTGGTCACAGGCGGTGGAGAGTTTAGAGTCGACTCTTCAAAGTGGGACTTACTCTGAGCTTTAAAAATGGCGGTGCATGCCTGTAATCCCAGTACTTGGGAGGCCGAGACAGGAGGATCTCAAGTCCAGCCTCTGCAACCTATTAAGGCCCTGGTTCAAAACAAAAACAAAATTTTAAAAGGGCTGGGGACATATCTTGGAGGTAAAATGCCCCTGGGTTCAATCTCCACCACCACAAAAAAATAAATCGGGCAGAATTGGGTCATGACATGGAAAAAAACAGTAACATTGGGTAAGAGAGGAAAATGGAAAACCTAAGTCTCTCAGAAAAAAACCTTCCATTCTCATGTTCAAATCGTGCTCCCCTCCCCACTGCAGAAGACGTGTAAGGAGTTATTTCTCCTGGGAAGCAGCCAAGGAACTCTGGAAATGTCCCATGCAGGAGCTCACTTTTGGAGATATCGTGGACAATGGCAGACTAAGGGCTCTGCCAAGTCCTCGAAGAAGGAAACCCATCCAGCTACTTCCTAAGGATTTCCCAGAATATGTGAGCCCAGGCACCATCTTTGCAGCATACCTGTACATGCTCTGAGAAATTGTATTTTATATAATATGCTACTACCTTATACATATATATAAAATAATTATATTGCTTATTAAGGAAAAATACTGTTTCTTTCAACTTTCCCCATGTATACCATCCTGTTGTTCAACACTCTTCTACATCCAGATCTTTGCCTCTCAAATCCAGCCTCAAATACACTAACCAATTATAGAAGTTAAATGACTCTAAATATCCTTTTGATTTTAATGTTTAATGAAAACATGGGGTAAATATCTGGGAATAAAATTAAATAGTGATATTTATAGTCTCTAGTAAATTGCTGAATTAATATATTTTGGTACAATACTTATGGGATAGCTTTAAGAGAAATACTCCTCATTTCATTATTTATATCACCACATTGATGAGAAATTATACAACAAATATTACTAAATCAGCCTTAACTCTGGTCATGGTGGAATACACCAATAGTCCCAGTACTTAGGAGGCTGAGACAGAAGGATCACAGGTTTGATGCCAGCCTCAAGAACTTAGTGAGATCCTGTTTCAAAATAAAAAAAAAAAAAATTAAAAGGGCCGGGGATATAACTCAGAGGTAGAATGCCCCTGGGTTCAATCCCCAGTACCACACACACAAAAAAAGTCAGCCATTAAAATTGAGAAATAATAACCATTTAGACAGACTTACTAATTTTGGCAAAAGCATTTTCCAAATACATCTCAATATTCAGTGACGTCCAGGTCAGTGCGGCCAAGCCTGGCTGCAGAGCTCTGTCTACTTTGGCCAAATGCGGGACCATCAGTTGCTCAATGGTGGGAGGCATTTTTGACTTCACTCTCTGGTATTCGGCCAGCATCATCTGCAATGACATGGGGTTAAATAATCAAGTAACACCTCAAATTAGCATCTATTAAGATCATTTTTACATGAAATATTAACTCTTATTTAGGGTCAAACTCTAGGGCTGGCAGATAGACTGGGGAAAACAAAATAAGAACAGGAGAGAAGGGTTCTCTCTATAATTCCAACTACAAACTCAATAAATGACAACTGAAGATGAAGAAGAATTTTAAGAAGCAGAGTTTCTCAGGCCCTACTCAGTCTAAAAGCAGAGAAAAGTTTTAAGGTCAAGTAACTTTTCTAAACCATGTTAAGTAATGGTAACCATGCCCTAGACTGTGCAACACTGGGCTCATCCATTTAATATTCATTCAATTTTGTGAACAGGTTCACTGTGTATCCCCGCCCCTCTGAGCATCTCCTGTGGACCATATTCACCATCAAAAGTATCAGGGTCACCAGAGCCCATTGCTAGTGGGACTGTAGGCCAAATTTTGATGTAAGACCCAAAGCATACAAGAAGAGAGTCAGAACCAGTGTTGATTTCGACAAGCGCCATCGTGTTAAAGATCATCTGTATGCCACAAGCAAACAAATTTACCTCTCCATGCAGAGTTCATTCCTGAAGTCTAGATTTACAAACAGCAATGGCTAAGTTATCCTAAGGAATCCACTTGGATATCTAGTGGACATCTCTGAACTTAACATGTCCAAAAGCAAAAGTTGGTTCTTCCCCAAAACTTTATCTCTACCCATCCTCCAACTCAGCTGAAGGCAACTCTGTCCTGGAAGTCCACTGGCCAAAATTCAGTCAGCCTCAACTTCTGTCTCTCTTTCACATGCAATCCATCCAATTATCCTATTTGTACTGTATCCAAAAGAAGTTCTGTATCTGATCTGTGCTCCATATCCACTATTCCCTACGTCACTGACTCTCACTTCCATTTACGGAATCATCTACCATTGTCTCCCTGCTTCCACTCCTATAATCTAGGTTCAATTTAGCTGCAAGAGTGAACCTTTCAAAATGCGAAGTCAGCCAGGCGTGGTGGCAGTACTTGGGAGACTGAGACAGGAGGATCGCAGGTTCCTGGCCAGCCTCAGCTACTTGGTGAGGCCCTTTGCAACTTAGTCAGACCCTGTTTCAAAATAAAGAATAAAAATAGGGCTGTGGGTATAGCTTGGAGGTAGAAAAAATGTTAAATCAAAGTATGCTATCCCCTCTGCATACATGGCTACATGGACCCATGTAACTCAGGAACTCAAGTCCTTATATAAAGACTTGAAGAAGTCCTTGGTCTCCAGAGATCTACTCAATCTTTTTTCCATTACTTCTCTGATTTCATCTCCAAACACTCTTCCTCTCCTTACCTCCTTTAGCCCTACCATCTGATCCTCAATCTCAGGACCTTTGCACCTTCTTCAAATAATTACTCAAAGGCCACCTTCTCCATTGGGCCTGTCCTGACACTGTAAACCAGCACCAAAAACCACTCAGACACTCCTTGCCCTGCTCGATATTTTTCCATAACACCGATTATCTTGTTCCAGCACTCTATAATTTACCTATTTATAATATTCACTCCTTATTCTCTCTCTCACCCAAATAAAATATAGGTAGGCCCCAACTTACAGTGATGTGAAAGTAAAAAAACATTTCGTAGAAACCGTAGTTAGAATTTTTTCGTTTTGATCTTTTCCTGGGCTTGTGACATTCATTTATGATACTGTCTCAAGATTCTGGACGCAGCAATGAGCCACAGCTCCTAGTCAGCCGGCAATGACACGATAAAGACCAGTGCTCCAATGCAGACTATGTCAATAGTGTGTTTCAGATACACATATTCAATAAACTACATGACATACTCAATACTTTATTACAGAATAGGCTTTGTGGTAGATGATTATGCCCAACAGTAGGCTGATATAAGTGTTCTGAGTGGCACATGTAAAGTAGGCTAAGCTCTGACATTCCGTAGTTTAAGCACATTAAATGCATTTTTAACTTATGATAAGACAGAACCCCATTGTGTGTCAAAGAGTAGCTGTGTGTTTTGCAAGGACAAGAGTTTTATCTGCTTTATTCAATGTGCCTGAAAGAGTAGCTGATCAATATTTCTCCTATTAATCAATATTTCTCCTATTAATCAATCAGGGGCATTTATGATCTGAAATTTGTAGATTTGAATTCTCCATTGAAATTAACCTGCTGTGTAATGTTGAAATGTTTTAATTTCAATGAAGTTATTTTCTTATAATTAATGACTATTGGGGGAGGGAATGGGGTGTGAATTGGGGAAGGATTAAATGAGAGATATGTGCATGTATGCCTCTATCAGCTTGTACCTAACAAAGATGTATGATTACAATGCACCAATAAAAAAATAATGACTATTAATACTGACATTATCCTGAGAGGTAGGCCAATGTCCTTATGTTACCATCTTTTAAAAAGTCTGATAGTATTCCTGGCCTACCTTTCAGGATAATGTTAATATTAATAATCATTTATTGTAAGAAAGTAACTTTGATGTGATTCTTAAATACTATTATTATAAGCCCATATTTGTAAATTTGGTGTTGCTTCAAAATTAGATCAAAGTTTCCCAAAATGTTTTCCTTGGAGTTCCAAGTCCTAGACATTCTATAACAAAAATGATCCCTCAATGGATAAGTTTGAAAAACACTATATACAACATCACTCTTGGGCAGTCACAGTTAATATTAACAGTTTTAAGAAACATTTCATAAAGGTATAAGAAGACCTCAGGGGCCTTGGGAATTATGATAAACCCAACATTTCCCAAATGGGCTACATAATCCTTTCTTCAGATAATACTTTTCCACAGTTTCTGTAATACCTTTTCAATTTCTATGAAAGCCACCTTTAAAAATCCTAAATTTGATGATTCTGTTGGCAGCTACTCACACATTTCCAAAAGCTTTTTATCTACTGATTAGCATTTTTTTCAGTATCCATCACTTATTCTATCTGGGAAATAGTTCTTAGAACCTGCCTCCAGCAGACCTTCTGCTTCTCACCTTCAATCCTTTAACCCTAGGATGTATTATTCATCCATTTCACAAGTGAGAAACTGAGGTTTAAAATGTCATTTACCCAAAGATAATGGTTTGAATACAGATAAAATTGGCTTCAGAATATATATACCATTAGCTTGCATTAGCTCATCTCTTTCTAGTTTCAACTGTCTTCCAAGAAATAGATGAATAAAACAAACTCTCAGCTACTCTGACATATCAGTAGAAGCCTGAAAATTCTGTTAAATGTTCAACACAATAACTCTGCTATTCTGGGGGATTTTAGTTGGTCCTAAATCTGATCTTACCAACTGCTAATGTCTAGCAGGAATCTTTAACTCTTTCAATCTCCAAGACATAACAAATGTCAGTCAGATGATAATTTACTTGTTCAAATTGTCCTTTACAACTGTGGCAGGTTTAAAACATTCTTTGCCCCTCCTCCTTCGATGGGGTTGGGTCTATGTATCTACCCTCCCTAGAATAGGGGTGGGTTTGTGGATCCCAAAAAGGTACAACAGAAATGATACTGTGAGACATCTGAAGATTCCTACAGGCTGGGTGAATGCCTACTCCTCCTTGTTTACTGGAACACCCGCTCCTGGTTCTCCATGTAAGAAATTCCGCCGGGAGTTCACATAGAGACTCCAATCCATAGTCATCCAAGCCCTGCTCAAATTCTTCAACCCCAAAACCATGAGCTGTAATGCAATGTTAAAATCCTCTACACTTAAGGGTTTGTGTGTTTCCTACAACAGATAACAGAAATAGCTCCTCTGTGGACAAAATTATCATCTGTAGTTTTACAGTCAAAATTTTTCAGTAAAAATATTTTCTCTGTAAATATGTGGATTGACTAAGTGATTTTCCTAACAAGCAAGATGAAATCAGAAGATATTCTCAACATATTGACTAGCACTTTATGAGTCTACATTTGAAGATGCCTGTCCATTGTCAATATTAATTTTTTTTTTTTTTTTTTTTTTTTTTTGCGGTACTGGGGATTGAACTCAGGGGCATTCTACCTCCGAGCTATACCCCCAGCCCTATTTTTTTTTATTCTTTATTTTGAAACCGGGTCTCACTAAGTTGTGGAGTGCCTCACTAGGTAGCTGAGGCTGGCCACGAACCCGGATCCTCCGGTCTCAGCCTCCCAAATGCTGGGATTACAAGCGTGCGCCACCACGCCCGGCTCCAATATTAAATTTTTAATTTGACATGAAGCAGTGAGACAGCAATGCCTATAAGCGTGGGTTCTGGTCCTAATTCTGCCACTTAGCAATGAGATCTTGGCTAAGCCATTTAACTTCTTTAAGCCACATTTTTGTCATCTATAAAATACAGCAATCATATTCTGTCCACCGACCTAACATGGTAATGAGAAAAATCAAATTAAATAATGAGAGTGAACATGGCTTAAGATGCATACATTATGCAAGTGCACAGCCTGAGTGTTATCATAAGATGTTACCACTACGAATCCTGATAACGATTTCCACATGGTCAATACCATGGTCTCATCTCTGACCTCATCTTTCTCATCTTTTGGATGGTAGCATTTGTCCTGGTGACCTTGTGAAGCTTTTCTTACCCTTGGCTTCCTTAACACTTATTTTCACCCCACCTCAAAATCCAATCTTCAATTTTATTTGCTTATTTTTCCTTCTCTATCAGACATATTAATATAGGAGCAACCCTATGTTTGGTCCAATCACCCTCTACTCTTCTCTGTCTATCTTCTTTTCCTAAGAATTCTTGTCTAGGATGGTGATATTAAATAGCAACAATATTGTGCTAGCTCTCAAAGGTATTCCTCTAACTTGACCACTCTACTGAACTCCAGAATTACATATGTAGTTACATAGATAATATCTCTACTGGATGTCTAAAAACAATCTTGAACTTAAGATGGGAACTGCTCGCAATAGCCAAGTTATGGAACCAACCTAATCGTCCATCAACAAATGAATGAATAAACAAAATGTGACTCACACACACAGAATTTTACTAAGTCATGAAGAAGAACAAAATTAGGTCATTTGCAGGAACGTGGATGTAACTGGAGAATATTCTGCTTAGTGAGATCAGCCACTCTCAAAAAGTCAAGGACCATTTGTTTCCTCTCATAGAAGCCAGAGAGAAAATAGGAGACAAAAGGGTCTTTAGTTAAATGAGGAGAGAGACCAGTGTAATTGTGGAAGGGGAGGGGCAGAGGGAAGTGGGAAAGAGAAAAATGATTCTTAAGGAAGGGAACAGGTCACATAATGCTATGTTCATATATGAAAGTATCACCACCAACCTCACTATCATGTGCAGGAAGGGAGGAGCGTGGAGCAGGATGGAATCCATAGAAAATACACCAAGTGGGGTGTGCATATATGAATGTGCCACTTTGCATCTCACTGTGATGTATAATTACCGTGTACCAATAAAAGTATTTTTTAAAAAGATAGGAACTATTGATTCCCACTTACCTCCCCCCCAAAAAAATAATTAACTAGCTCAAGTCTTTGCCATTTTCATAAATGGTACTTACCATCAGGGCCACTGCAAATTACTATACAAGTTGTGCAGAATGCAAAATATGCAACAATACATGGTAGCCCTCGAGTTCCCTCTTAACCTGGCTGTTGACATAACTCTCTAGTTCTCTGATCATCTCTGCTGCTGTTTTAATTTAGGCCACCATCTTCCCCATCAAAGACCACTGCTTCCCACTTTCCACCCAGTAGCAAGGATTTTTTTTTTTTTTTTAAATAAATGAAATCATGATCTTTTCTCCAGCTCAAAATCTTCCAGTGGCTTCCTGGGACAATCAGAATAAACTCAAACTTCCAACCTTGGCCTCCAAGATCTGCAATGGCTCAGCCCCTGACACTGCCTCTCACTCCATCCACTGAAGTCACCCTGGCCGCTTCCTGTCCTCGAATGTAACACACCACTCGATTTTTTACAGTGCACTCTGGAGCTAGCCAGGAAGGGAAAATTCTCTACCTTCATGTTGCTGAAGTTCTTTTTGTATACATCCCGTTTGTGGAAGAGGGCAGCTGCAAACGGTGAGACTTCAAGACCCATGTGCGCCATGCACTCTGTTTCTCTGAACAAGATTAATATCTGAGGATCGAAGTTGACAAACAGTTCCCCTGTGCCTGGGGCCTTCACCAGTAAGGAAGCCTCCAGACCTCGGTGAATTTCTTTGACCTGTGGAGAGAAGTTAACATCGCTACTATCAGGAAGTTCAATGTACACACAGTATCTAGCTTGGTCGTTTCCGGAATGGGAATTGCTAAGCGTTCTTGTGTGGCTCTGAGCTTCCAAAATTACAGGCAAAGGGATTCCCCACTCTCCTCCTAAATTCACACTCAGAAAAGAGTCTTGAGGTTCTTGGTGCCACTGCGGCATAGTCAACTCAATAAAATGTGTCACTCATCACTCGAGCACTTGACAGGTAAGTGCACACCGCAGCAGCGGTGACTTCTGAAATGCCGCTCAGGCCCCTGGCACCTGATACCTTTGTGCCTACTCAGGTATTTTTTCCTAATTCAAGTTTCACAAATCCAGTTAAACCCAGTTTTGAGCTCTCCAGACATGTAATGAATACAGTTGAGACACACCGCTTCCTTCTAATCTACAAAGAAATATAACTATTGGTAGGGTAAATTTAATTAACTAATGAAACAACCAAAAATAAATATATTTATTTTACATTATAAATAAATATATTTGTTCTGTATTATAAATACATTTATTTTATATTATAAACAAATTATAAGTATATTTATTCTGTATTATAAATAAATTATAAATGAATATATTTATCTTATGTTATAAATAAATATATTTTATATTATAAATAAATTATAAATACATTTATTTTATATTATAAATACATTGATTTAATTTTATGTTATAAATAAATATATTTTATATTATAAATTTATGTTTATTTATTAACATATATTTATTTATATATTGAATAGATATGTTTTAAATAAATATATTTATTTATACATGCACACACGCATTCAAGACTTTGTTTAACAGACATATTGATATTTACTGACCTACTCAGCATCTTACTGAATGAATTTGAAAAGAAAGAAACCCTAATATATAGGGTAGAGAAACCAAGAAACAGGGTCTTCTCACTTAGGAGTTTTTAAATTTAAAAAAAATGGGTTTCTGTTACCTGGCTTATGATTTGGGGCAGGGGGGATTAATAATTACTTTCCTCTATGGACACATGACACTCTTTGACGACGTAGAGTCGGCCAAACTGATTTATAAAATACCCCCAAGTCCAGCCTTCTACGGGACAGTCCCCGCCAATGCTAGAGGAAGAGAGCCACGGTTTCAACAACCAAGACCCCTTCAAGGCATCCTGTGGGCTCACCTGCTGCAGCCACGCCCGGTGGTAGAGGACCTCGAACTCCAGGAGGACCTTGCCCATCCTGTTGTAACTGCGGATTATGGGCTTGGCCTCCGCCGTCCTCAGCACAGCTGGGTGCTGCTGAAAACGCTGCATCGGCTGCTGAATCCGGTGGAAGAGCTGGCGGGCCCACAGGATCTTCCCAGCCACGGGGGGCTGGTCCCGAGCCAGAGGAGGATCGTGTTTGTGCTTCGTATACAGCTTTGAAATCATATCGATGTCCACTCCGTAGTGCTCCAGGATCAGTCGGTATTTGTCATCGATACCAAGATTAGGGATATTCAATCTAATGAAAATACAAGGCGGCCAAAGCGTGGGTTAATGGGATATCTACTCATCTTATTTATTCACACTTATTTTAAAGCATATGCTAATGGAAAAGAAGGAAATAGTGATGTGGCCTAGTAAAAGAATTAAAGCCTGGCACGGTGGCACCCATCTATAATCCAGGTACTTGGGAGGGTGAGACAGCCGAATTACAGGTTCAAGGACAGCCTCGGAAATTTAATGAGGCCCTCAGCAACTTAATGAGACCCTATTTCAAAATAAAAATTATGCCCGGAGTAGTGGTGCACACTTGTAATCCTAGTACTTGGGAGGCTGAGACCAGAGGATCCAAGTTCTCAGCCAGCTTCAGCTACTTAGTGAGACCCTCCACAACTTAGTGAGACCCTGTTTCAAAATAAAGTATAATAAATAGGACTGGGGGTGTAGCTTGGAGGTAGAATGCCCCTGGGTTTAATCCCCAGTACTGAAAAAAAAATAAAAAATAAATAAATAAAAACAAAAATTAATATAGGGCTGGGTGTGTGCCCAGATTCCTAGAACATAGAATACCTCTGAGTTTGATTCCCAGTACCATAAAAAATTAAATTTGCTAAAGGGTTGGGGGTATAGCTCAGAGGTATAATACTCCTGCTTTTAATCCCCAGTACCAAAAAAAAAAAAAAAAAAAGAATTAAAATAGTACCAATCCTTATAATGTAGGCAAAGCTATTAACTTGGAGAGGATTTTTTCAAATTATTTAACCATCAGGCAGCATTACTTTAGGCAGTCAGCTGCAAGGTACTTCAGAGCTGAGAGCATTCCCTGTTTGTAGAAATAAAGCGAGTTCTTAATCCTCCAAAGAATTAATCCTCCTAATCCTCTGAAAAACCTTAAAACTGTGACTTTGTGACTCAGAGTGTCAAGAGAGGCTTTTCTTTCCATTAGGATAGGAAATGACAATAATAATAGTAATAATAACAGTAAAAGCTAAGCTATGTTCCTATTATCCCAATTTTAGAAAATGGAACATGGAAAATTATTTCAAATTTTTACCTTTCAAATTTCTTTAACATACTCAGAGCTCCATTTGTGTTCTGAATCTTTTCAAATGTAACATCCATGAACTTCTGCAACTCGTTCTAAAGCAGAATAAAACCCAATTATGAACAACAAGTTAACAGTGGGAATTTTCTATTTAGCAACAAAAGAAAAGAGCCCTCCAATCCCTGTCAACATTTGTAATAGGGGGCAAAACATAACAGAACATTTAATGTGCTTCAAAGAAAAATAAATGCCCAGAAGCCAGAAATAGAGTTAAAAGCCACAGTTGTCACGGGGTTGGTAGGGTGGCAGAATCCAGGCCTGTTGGGCCAGGCACAGGGCTTACGGGTAGGCCTTGGGGAGAGACCTCTGGGGTCCTAACACCCTCAACGGATTGTGCAGAAAACCAAGATCCATAAGGTACTCCCCAAGGCTTAGAAAAGAAATCAAGTGACTGAAAGTTGAGAAAGCTGTAGTATGGAGATGAGGGCTGAGTTCACAAGGATGGATGAATATTTAAAGGAGAGAGGGTAGAGTAATTAGTTAAAAGAAAGAGAATAAAAGGATAGAGAAGTCAAAGGAAAATTAGTCAGCAAACCAGATTCAGAAGTGGACCACTTTTGAGAGGAGACAAAATTAATAAGCATTGAATTTAAGAAAAGATAAAGGAGAATAGAAATTAATACATATATAATTAATGCTTAAAATCCAGGCCAGAAAACATTTATAAAATTGTATTCTCAGTACTGTAAGAAATGGGCACAGGCTTTAAAAGGTCTCCCCCATCTTATTCATTCTCACCATATTTACTGGGAAAACACAAACATCAAGCCTCTTCTCTGAAACCCTTTCTAAAACCAGCCAAGCAGAAGCATGGGATTATTTTCCCCTAGGTCCACATCCTAACTTTTTTATTGTTGTTTACTTTTTTGTTTACATATTTGTTTTTTGTTTGTGTGTGTGTGTGTGTTTGTTTGTTTTGGTGGGACTAGGAATTGAACCCAGAGGCTTCCTAACTCTGAGCTATACCCTCAGCCTTATTTTATTTTTTCATTTTGAAAAAGGGTGTCACTAAGATGCAGAGGGTCTTACTAAATTGCTGAGGCTGGCCATGAACCTGAAATCCTCCTGTCTCAGCCAACCAAGTACTGAGATTACAGGCAGGCACCACCACACCTGGCTAGTTCACATTCTATCTTATGGGGTAGGGCAATGATCCAATTCTATGCATATTTTGTAGGCCTGACCTCCCTAAACATTTCTGTAGGTCTTGGTCTATGTCTTTTTTTTTTTTTATCTTTGAAGCCTCACTTTCTAGCACAATTTCAGAATATTATTATTTTATAGCTAGTCATCTTAGTTCAAAAATTGAATTCTAGAGCCAAATTTCCCAAGTTTGACCCCAACTCTACCATTTGTTATCTCTGTGACTTTGGGTGCTTGACTTAACCTCACTGTGCCCCCGGCTCCTCCTCTGTAAAACAACAGTAAATAAGAGTATCTACACTTCAGGGCTGTTGCGATTGTTAAATTAGTTTATGAACATAACGGGCTCAAGACAGAAACTGGTCCAAAGAATTAGCTAGCTGTGCTGAGATCCCTGCTCCCTTGAACTCACTCCTCCAAAGATGTTGTCTCACAGGGCTTTTTCCCTTAACAAGTACAGATTTAGTTCAAACCAAACATTCTGGGAAGGAAGTCATAGAATGGCCACTTTCCTCTTACAATCAGAAAGATGTACAGTTGTACCATTCTGGGATAAAAAAAAAAAAAAAAATACTGCATACTAATTATGACAGATACCTTAATCTCCCTGTCTCCCTTTCCCTGATAACAAATATTCCCTTCTCTCCTGGATTTACCACATGACCCCACAGTTGGTAGGTTCCAGTCTATGCACTACTAGAAATAGCCAACCCAAACTCCTGTCCAGGCTCCCCTGGAGCTAGGGCTGGTATTGTGGAATGTTCTCAGAAATGATGCTGGCCACGCTGCCCCTGAGGTCTGAAAGTTGGGATGGCAGGTCTACAATGAAAATGGGGAGTATATGTGGAGAGAGAGGGCTTGAGATCGGGGTTTGGTGGGGGGGGGGGGTTCCTGGCATCACAGTTGCTAAGGCCAACTTCAGCCCTGCCTTTAGGAACTGCTAGGCATGCTGATGATCAGCTTCATATTACCTCCAATCATAATCATCAGCTATAAAGTAACAAATAAATGGAGACAAATGTCTCCTTTTAATAAAGCTACAGTGTCTCAACAGAAGATGAAAGTTAACTTTCTTTAGGGCTGAGCCAGAAGACCAGCAGAAGTCTATGATTACAGATCATTATCCAAAGCTATATTTATGACCCTTTAATCTATGAAAAAGAGTCCTTAATTATTCATCTGAAATCACAAAATGCAGACTGAGGTTGCTCTCGGTCACCTCTGTGATGAAGACGCCTCTCCCTTCTGAATGGGTAATGATTAGGAGCGCTACCCAGAAAGGCAAAAATAAACATGTGGCTGTCAACAGGAATGTATTGTACAACCTACATGAAGGTCATTAGTCTGCCTGCAAAACTCTTCATAATCCTGGTCAAAATCCATTTTCCGCTGGTCTAAGAAATTATATTCCTTTTTCTTTATGGTTGCGACAATGTCCTGAAATATTATGAAAGAAAAAAGGACAACATTTCAGTATTCTTACATTGTTTAACCAAATATGACCCTTACGTGCAGAATTTATATAATCATTCCCCTCCAAAAAAAAACTACTTATAATGAGCCTATTTCTTCAATTACTCACATGGTTTAATGCTCATTGCTTTATAGGCAGTGAAATGTTACCATACTGCATTCAGAGAAATCATTTGGAAAGCATTTTCATGGGATTTTTATATATTAAAGAAATATATAGAATCAAACTTACATGTGAAAATCAAGAGCGGTATTTTCTCTAAAAGTTCCTCATTATCACATGTGAAATAAAAAGTGGAGGAGAGGGGAGGCCCAGAGCAGAACTAACTAAAATGTTGTTTGTGGAAAAGTTCAAATCATGGCAGAAAATTTAAAAAAGCTTTAACAAAATACAATCAACATAGGAAGAAAAGGACTGAGTTATACTATCTACAGATTAGATACTGCATTCCAAACCTCACCTATTCTAAATAAAATGTCAAACCACAATCTACCACTTAAAAACTCCCTGGGATCCACTGCTGCTATGGGAAGCTTCAGCCTGCAACCGTGAAAGTACAGAGGAAGCAACTCATCTCCTTGAAAATGCTATTATCAGAAGTTCTGTTTACTCTGAATAATGAGGTGTAAGGCTCTGTGATCATCCTCACCCAGGTGCTAAGCCATTCTCAAACTCAGGTGTCCACACTATTGACAGAGGCATCTAATTTTTATGAGGGATATTGGGCCCCCTTCCACAAACTCCTCTTCAAAGTCACTTCCACTTAATCACCAATTCAAACCTCTTAATAGACAAAAGTGTATAAACTGCACAACTTCCTGGAGTCAAACTTACTAGTTAAAACAACCTACTCTTCCATGCTATATAGCTGTAAAATTGATTATATTTAGAGATTCTGTGTGTATTGTACAAAAATGTCTAAAAGAAGCATGCAAAAGCTACATTACATCTTAATATGGTAATAGATTTACTGGGTGGTCACCTAGGCCAGTGGGGTGGCCTTAGGGACTGTGCTTGTGTCTTTGAATTCTCTTGCTTTCTTATTCTCTTGCTTCTGGCCTCCCTGATGGGAGAGCAGAGCCCTTGTGCTCGCTCTCTCTCTCTTCCTCTCTATTCCCCCCCCCCCCCCCCCCCCCCCCCCCCCCCCCCCCCCCCCCCCCCCCCTCTCTCTCTCTCTCTCTCTCTCTCTCTCTCTCTCTCTCTCTCCCCCTTCTTCCCTCCCTCTCCTTCCTGGCTGCTATGAGCTGAGCAACTCTCCTCTTCTCTCTCTCTCTCCTTCCTGTTGTCATGGCCTAAGATCCTCAGACCCTGGCCTCACATGGACTGAACCTCCAAATCTCCAAAAACTGGGAGCAAATAAGTCTTCCTTCATCTAAATTGTGGGGTCAGTTGTTTTGGAATTATAGCAGTGAGAATAATTTACTTGATAGATACTTGGCCATGTGATAATCCAGAGGCAGAACTTTCCCAAGTAAGAAAAGCATACTGAACTTGCCTATCCTGTGTCTGCAGACTATCCAGTGAGACAGGAAGCAGGGGAAGGAGGCAGAAGGCAGCAGGGCCTTAACAGGCATGTAGGAAGCATGAGACCCATTGCCACAATTCTAGGCCTCCTCTGACATTGCTCTGGTTCATGAAGTCCTCATTCCTATGAGTCACCCACATTCCATCCCACTATCGTGGGTCCATTTTAATCAGTGTTTTACTTTGAATTTTCAGAGCAATGTCGCAGTATTTTTATCAGGTTAGAAGAGACTTCTTATCTGCCTTTATATATACAGTTTAACTTCTCATCCAAAAATAAGCTTTGAAATATGCTCCAAAGTCACTTTCTCATTAAAAATACAGAATAATTCAGATGATTCCAAACAAAAAAAATTGAATATATTCTCGAATATATTCTCCTTTTGTCTTGAAAAACTGTCACTTTCAAAGCATAACTTACCCTCTTTGTAGATGACAACAGCACACTTAAATGCTTCCTGTTAGGGAAAATTCTTTTCTTTTTCTTTTTAAAACCTAATGTACTTGCGAAATGAAAAGCATTCCTTATATTGGCCTAAACTGTTACAGTACAAAAATTAATGAGCAGCAGTAAATTATATGATCATTTTCAAATTTAAATAGGAAAAATAATAACTTAAGTTTTAATGTCACTGTCCCTAATAAGAAAAAATGACTATATCCACATTTTAAGAACTCAAAACACTTTTTGTTTGTAAAATGTATTTTAATAATCTTCAATACATTATTATACCACAATGCCCACTTTCAAAGCTAAGATTCAGCACACAGATACCCTCACAGGATAAAGCAGAGAAAAATCAAAATAATTAAGAGACTGGCCATGGTGATGCACACCTATAATCTGAGTATTTGAGCAGCTGAGATAGCAGTATTGCAAATTTGAGCCAGTCTCAGCAACTTTGTGAGACATTCAGCAACTTAGCAAGACCCTGTTACAAAGAAATGAAAAATGGCTGGGTTCATAGCTCAGAGGTAGAATACTCCTGGGTTCAATCCCCAGTACCAATAAAACAATTAAGAACGCTGGAAGCTGGCATGGTGGCACACACCTGTAACCCCAATACTTGGTAGGTGAGACAGGGGGATGGCAGGTTCAAGGCTAGGCTCAGCAACTTAGCAAGGCTCTCAGCAACTTAGGGACACCCTGTTTCCAAATAAAAAATAAAATAGGTCTGGGATACCTAGCACCACAAAAAAGAAAAGAATAAAATCTGGTTCTTAATATTTTTGAACCTGTGTCCAAGTAAAATGCTTAAATGCACAGATAATTGGATATCACTCCAACTTGGTGTCAACTAATGCCTGAGACATCATATATTCCTCATTAAATATTCCTCACATAAGTCAATGAAATAATAAGTAAACATTTTTGCGTGCTACAAATGAAAATATTTATTCCTAATGGCAATTAATTTTAAATTATTAGAAAGTCACTCTTATAACCCCACATCTGAAAAGAACATATTAGCACCATTATGCAATTCCCAAATCTAATTTCTTTATTATTAAAGTGTCATGAGATTATATTTTATGTCATAGACTTACAATTTGAATCATCCAAAATATCATTACTTGCATAAAAATTAAAGTTTAGTTATGGATAGTGGTAGCAAATATCGTTTTAGAGTACAATACCTGGTACTTTGTGACCATGTCTTCCAGCCCTTCGATTGTAGAATCTTGCAGGACTGAGTACGTCTTGAAGGTATTGAAGATGTCCATTATCTTGGCAAGGCGTCGATGGAAAGTTTCAAATTTCCCAAAAATATACATCTCACTAAATTCAAATTGTTTTTCACTTGGCTTTTGTTTAAGCTGTTGTTTTGTCTTCTGAAAGCAGTGCTGGTATTCCTTAAAATCAAAACCCAAGTATAAGAATGGGAATATAGGGGGCTGGGGGCACAACTCGGTGGTAAGAGCACCTTCCTCGCATGCACAAGGCCCTGGTTCCATCCCATCCCCACAAGATAAAAGAAGGGGAACATGAAGGTATTTGTTTTCCTTTCTTAAGTGAAGGTGATCACAAGATTAGCATGAAAATGCCAGTCTGTGATAATTTCATAGTCTCTTGCCCTTGCATTTACTTATCTATCAGCCTGGAATACTGTCTTTTCACATCTTCCAATCCAGCAAACGGTTAGTTATTCATGGTGCAACTCAAAGATGTGGCTTGCCCACCCTGTGCCGCTGTCTTAGTAATAGCATCACTGTCTCTCACTCCTGACTCTATGGGATGGATGCTTAAGGAAAACTGTCTCATCTTAGTCATCTAGCATCTTCAGGGCTTAGTATGGTGCTGAGAACACAGTAGAGCCCCAACAAGGGTAGGATAAATGAATACATTTTGGGGGAAGATACTATTTTTTTTTTTTTTTTTTTGCAGTACTGGGGATTGAACTCAGGAGTATTCTACCTCAGAGCTACATCCCCAGCCCTATTTTTTTTTTCATTCTTTATTTTGAAATAGGGTCTCACTAAGTTGTGGAATGCCTCACTTGGTAGCTGAGGCTGACCGCGAACCCGGATCCTCCGGTTTCAGCCTCCCAAATGCTGGGATTACAAGCATGCACCACCATGCCTGACACCTTTCCTTTTGCAACCAAAAATGTGATTGCTAAGTGATTTAAGATGACCTCAGCAAAAATAACAATAAAAAATGATAAGACATCTAAGCCTATGGCTAAGGTAGCCATTACCTGCTTAAGTTTAATTGCAGACAGTATCTTTTCCATAACAATGTCCTGTGGCTGGCTCCAGATGGAAGCAGTCCCGTTGTTGGTAATATAGGCTTTACATGCAGATATCATCTGATTTGTGACCTGGAATTTCCCAATAAAATGATGTCAAGTGCACAAAATAGCTCCGGGTCACAAATGGGAGGAGAGGGTCCCCAACTCTTGTGCCACTCAGAGTTCATGATCTGTGAACTTGAGCTTTGGGTCTTTTATATTTTTTTCTTATCTCAGCTATGATTAAATGATGAGCCTTTAATACTGTTGAAATCATCTGTCAAATCAGAGTTAAAAGCATCATGGAAAATCGACAATTGGGGCCATCTTGTTCATGCAGGATGGAGGTCTTAACCAACCAAAGGATTCACTTCCATGCCCAACAGCTGACCAGGGTTTCTGATCTCTTACGCAGCCTGCTCTAACATCAACCTCGCGGTCAGCAAGCACCAATTGAAGAGCAGCCACGTGGTATTTCATGCCACCATGACCTGCAGTGAGTGTCAGAAGGAGATCACAGAGAGGCCAGGAAAGCTAACACGTGAAGCCACCAGTGTTTTACTCATCCCTCCAAACAAACAAATAAAAAGTCTTCAGAAGTTTCTTGATTTTTTTAATAAACTAAAAGCAAAATTAAATGACTATACTAAAAGCATGGGATGATATGATGGCTGGGATTTACAGGGTAAGGTGTAAAAGGGTAGGTAAAACAAGATCGGCCATGTGTTGATAAGTGCTGAATCCAGGCAGTATGTGAATGGGCTTCAGTATAAAATTCTCTCTCCTTTTGTACTACTTCAAAACTTCCATAACAAGATTTTTGGTAAATGGTAATTTTACAGTTTTATCCTAAACCAAGTTTTACAAATATGCATGAAATCTAGATTAATAATGCAACTAGACTCTTGGGTATCATTTATTTGGAGGATATCATACTTGACCCTAACACGGTTTTGTTTTGTTTTGTTTTGTTGTGTTGTGTTACTGGGGATTGAACCCAAGGACAATCTACCTCCAAACTACACCTCCAGCCCAATTTTATTTCTTATTTGGAAACAGGGTCTCACTGGGTTGCTGAGATCCTCACTAAGTTGCCAAGGCTGGCTTAGAACCTGCGATCCTTCTGTTTCAGCCTCCCAAATACTGGGATTTCCAGTGTGCACCACCACACGCAGCTCTAACACAGTTTTCAAGCATGAAGAAGAATCTTGCAGACACCCCTGCTTCAAATCAACTACCTATACAAGAACAGAAGGAAGTTCACCACAGAGCTCTTAAGGCTACCTGTCTCTATTTCCAGGAAAAATCATGCCTCGTGTGTGAGATTAGAACACAAGCCTTGATGATTCAAAAATTCTTCTATTTTAATGCAACATTTGAAATGTTTGCAGGAAAAGTCATTTGCTTCTTAGAGATCACTCAAAAGGGGAATAGCAACAGTGCTCTCCATAAACACGAGTTAGGACATGAAGTTGAAATATCATTGGGTTTTTGGGCAGAATGATTATAATTGCTTTATAGGTCACTCGGACATTACCAGTGGCTTTTATTGTCATGATCACTCTTCTAATAATGCCAAGCAAACCACTGTGACATTAAATGAATGTGGAACAGTGGCAGGCACACTATGAAACAAGAGATAGCCAGGTAAGCAGTCTTTCTTAACTAAGATTTACCCAATAGGAATAAATGACTGGCTAAGTGACACACAGAAAGAAATTCCAAAAAGAATCTCTTTGCTTTTATTACATAAATATCAAAATATATTTATCATAATAATTGCTTTGAGAAATAACACGTTGTTATAATTAGTATCTCACATAAATTAAACTCTATTGAAAGACTAAGCTGCTTTTAAATTGTCAGACACAAGCCCAACGTGTTGGCACATGCCTGTAATCCCAGTATTTGCAAGGCTTACACAGGAGGATCAAAGGTTCAAGGACAGCCTCAGTAAGTAGTGAGACTCTAATCAACCTAGAAAAATTTTGTTTAAAAAAATAACAATAAAATAGGGGTTGGGATGTAGCTCAAAGGTAGAATGCCCCTGGGTTCAGTCCGCAGCACCACAAAATAAACAAACAAACAAACAGATAAATTATTGTCAGATACATAGACATTGGATTAGGCCAATGTAATTTTTAATTACCAAAAAATTGGCCATTGGCAAAGAAATATGAGACCATGGACTTTTTTGACTATGTACTTACCTTTACAAACAGAGATGTGATCTTCTCAGAAGTATTGTAGTAATGAGAGATACTATAGATCATTTTAATTGCATTTATAAGTGTAGGAATAGCATCAATCATGGATATCTAGAAGGTAACACAAAAATTTTCAAAGAAAAAAATATCAAATTTGGCAAAATTCCAGGTATAATAGTCTAACCATTCCATCTTCATTAGAATAAAATTTATTTCAGATTTTTCTTTAAAATGTTTAAATATAATCTAATGCTTTGTATGAAGATATTTAACAATTATCTTATTTTTATTATTTTAGTCATATATGGTTAATCAAATTTTATTTCAGCACAAAAAGCATTAACTTGCTGTTAAGGACCAGGAGGTTGCGTTAACAGTTAATTTTGTAACAAATAAAAGCAGGTACTTCCTAAAGCAGAGAGATTTTTTTTAAACACCAACCAATGACTTTTCCCACAGTTCTTTGGGGTATTGTCCAGAAGTCCATTGCAATATTTGATGGAAAATATAATATGCAGTAAATGTTTTTCAAAGGTAACATCTCTGAAATATCTTCAATAGTAAATAAATGGCAAATGATGATGAAATAGATAGATAATAGGTAGATAAACAGATAAGAGATGGAAATAGTTATAGATATAGAGAGGTGTGTGTGTGTGTGTGTGTGTGTGTGTGTGTGTGTGTGTATGCGCGCGCGCGCGCGCATTCTCTTGAAATAAAAAAAAAAAAGTTTCTAAGACTTTTCCAACAAACTATATTATCTACAAACCCAAACTCAGAACTCAGCCCCACTAGTGCAGAAAGGTCATCAGTAGATTAAGGGAGAAGAAACTCTGGACTCACAAGATCACTGCTGTACAGCGGGTCGCAGCATTTCTCAAGTGTGTACAGATACTTGACATTGTCTTTCGCTTCATTAGCTGCATCAGTGATTCGAACATCCGTCTCCCGCCATGTCTAAGCACAATACAGGGAAGCAACTTGAATGCAATTGCTAGCGGAGGAACTTCCCATAGGAGAGCTACTAAGTGTCGCCACAAGTCTCCTGGGCCAGATCTGTGCATCTGTTCTGTGCATCTTGCATAAAACTAAATTCCAAGGGCTAAGTCCTCAGCCACCACAGGAGCAAACCTGGCAGCAGGTACTGTCCACGTGAGCCCTCACATGAGCCAGCACCCTGAGGGACCCTGATGTAAAGACACCCACCAAGCTGCACCCAGACCCCGCTGCACAGGGGCGAGATAAAAATACATGTCATTTGCAGCTGCTAAATGTTGGGGTAATCTGTTCTGCAGTATAAATATACCATGACTAAAAGCTAAACAGATGTGGTAAGTTTTCATTATTACTACAGCTAGCTGGCCTAAAATGAAAATTTTAGATATGTGTAAAATCATCCTTTGATATAAAATCATAAAATGAGCCAGGTGCAGTGATGCACATCTATAATCCTAGTTCTTGGGAGGCTGAGACAGAAGGATTGCAGGTTCAATGTCAGCCTCGGCAACATAGTGAGATCCTGTTTCAAAATAAATAAAATAAGCCGGGCGTGGTGGCACACGCTTGTAATCCCAGTACTTGGGAGGCTGAGACAGGAGGATTGCAGGTTTGAGGACAGCCTCAGCTACTTAGTGAGGCACTCCTCAACTTAGTGAGACCCTGTTTCAAAATAAGGAATAAAAAATAGAGCTGGGGGTGGAGTTCAGAGGTAGAATGTCCCTGGGTTCAATCCCCAGTACCACAAAAAATTAATTATTAATTAATTTAATAAAATAAAATAGAGCTGGGGTGTAGCTCAGAAGTAGAATGCCCCCTGGATTCAATCCCCAGTACCACAAAAAATAAAATCATATGATCATATTCTATCACAATTACATGCAATGCCTTCTAATAACACACATGCATACGTGTATATCAGCCAACAAATGTCTTTAAAGGTTATTTTCACAAGCTGGGCGTGGTGGCTCACGCTTGTAATCCCAGCATTCGGGAGGCTGAGACCGGAGGATCCAGGTTCGCAGCCAGCCTCAGCGACCTAGTGAGGCATTCCGCAACTTAGTGAGACCCTGTTTCAAAAATAAAGAATAAAAAATAGGGCTGGGGGTATAGCTTGGAGGTAGAACGTCCCTGAGTTCAATCTCCAGTACCACAAAAAAAAAAAAAAAAAGGTTATTTTCACAGTACCCAAAATTCTATGCGCGCACTATGGTCTGACCTTAAAGGTTTTTCAGAAAGAGAGAATAACACTTTTTCTGTTCCTACTCTATGAAATTATGCGCGGTGGGTTATCACTCTCGTTTCTTAAGGCACAAGGTAGTGGCTGGCAACCTTCAGAAGCTTCGACTTGGCGGCAGCGAGCACGGCCTGCGCGGCCCTCACGTCCGGGCTCTTCAACTGGTCCAGAAGGTAGTTAAATTTGGAGAGCCTCTTCTTCCAATGCTCCAGCTCTGCTCGGGGTCCAACATCATCCGCTTCCTTCCGCAGCTGATTGTTTTCAGCAAGGACCTGCAGTTGCACGAGAAAAACATGAGCCATGGTGTGGGGCCAGAGATAAGAAAATAACGCATGTGCAAAAAGAGTGGAAAGAAGAAATTACACTAAATCATGATGTGTTTTTATCCATGTCCGTGCTTCAAATGGCGGCCTCTTGCTAATGTAGCATGCATCTATTTTTAAAACTTCAATAAAAATGGAGTTGATTTGTTCTAACTGAAATCTACTCATTGAATGAGCTTGAATGAGCTTTCAGAGGCCCTGAGTTCAGGAAATTTTCTTGCCTGCTGTTTTACTATATGACCTTGAAGTGATACACCCTTGGGAAATTCCAGGCCTTGAGCAAGTTAATTTTAATTGTATTTACTTTTTTTTTTAATGTAATATCCACCTTCATTTAGGTCTCTTCTCAAAACTTTTTTTTTTTTTTTTGGTAGTGCTGGGGATTGGACCCACAGGCATTCTACCTCCAAGCTACACCCCAGCCCTTTTTTATTGTTTGTTTTGAAACAGGGTCTAGTTAGGTTGTTGAGAGTCTCACTACATTGCTAATGCTGTCCTTGGACCTGTGATCCTCCTATCTCAGCCTCCCAAGTACCAGGATTATAGGCGTGCACTACCATCCCAGGTCCAAAATATGTTTTTAATGGTTAAGTCTCAAGCTCCTATTGGAAGGACGAAATGAATTGGAGAAATGTTCATACTACATAGAAGATCTATAAAAAAAAAAAAAAAATGGAGAAATGCAGCCTTCTAGTTACATCAGGACACAAAGCCACAAACTCAGTATTCTTATTCTTCCTAATGAATGACCTTAAGAAAGCCAAGCAGAACCTCTCATCCTTTAAGGACACGTGGAGAGACACTTGGGCAAATGGGAATGCTACCACACACCTTCTTCCACTAACGTGGCATGTGAAACTGACCACAGGATTCAAGAAATTACCTGTTCCATCTGTTTGATCCAGACTTTCATGCAGCCTTCTACCTTCTCCAAGATCTCAGGGTTCCCAGCTAGCATCAAGTAGTCCAGCGGCTCCTTCAAGGCTTTCAGTTCAAACACGTCACACTTCTGAAGGCTCACCTAATCAAAATGGACATGAAATAATAAGACGATGCTTTTAAAACACACACACACACACACACACACACACACACACACACACACACACACGCTTTTTGGTCAACCTCCATGGGTAGACGGGTCCCAAGAGATCTCTAGTCTACTCTACCCTGCTCCCTGCTCCTTCAACAATGGTTCCTGAAAGCACAGTGTGCAATATATAATGCCTGGTCTTCCCTAAGCATTGAGAACTACAAAAGAAATTGTTTATGAGATCAAATTCTGAATCTGAAATCTAAAACATGAACAAGAGAGAAAGAGAGGAAGAGGGAGAGGGAGAGAGGGAGAAAGGGAGAGAGGAAGGGGGGGGGAGTATAAAACATCATAAAACTGGGAAATTAATAAAGAACTTGAAAATTATCCACCAAGTTATAAAGGTTTTATTTTTATAAATGCTGGGAATTGAACCCAGAGCCTTGTAGACTCTAGGTAAGAGCTCTCACCACTGAGCTACACCCCCAGCCTGTCAAACTCATTCTTTTTTTTTTTTTTTTGGCGGTACTGGGGGTTGAACTCAGGGGCATTCTACCTCCGAGCTACACCCCCAGCTCTCTTTTATTTTTATTCTTTATTTTGAAACCGAGTCTCACTAAGTTGCGGAGTGCCTCACTAGGTAGCTGAGGCTGGCCGCGAACCCAGATCCTCTGGTCTCAGCCTCCCAAATGCTGGGATTACAAGCGTGCGCCACCACGCCTGGCTTCAAACTCATTCTTAAAAGCCCTTATATTCAGTAGCTAGACTATAGGCCCCAATCTACTCTCTTTCAATATCAACTCCTCTTTCCTTTTGCTACCACTTCAGGATTTCCTCCCATCCCTACCTGCCACCTACACCCAATGCAAACACGCACACACTCACACATACACATGCACACACTCACACACATACACACACACACACACACACACACACACACACACACACACACACACTATGGTTCCAGATTCCTTTCATTCAAGGATGCGCATCACTGCCATAAGTATTTCATGCTTTTGTCTTCAATATCAAACATCAGAAGTGACCGAGTAAAATCCTACAGCACGGCCAGCATGTTCATGGAAGCCCTGAATACATTATTCATTGCACACTGTAGATATTTAAATCCAGTCACCACTACATCTTGGAAGGGCAATAAAAATGCCTAGGAAATTTTTCAAGATTTTCAGTCTGATGCCATGAAGACCAGGTGAAAGAAGGGTCAGCCACTCGTGGGTAGTACTGTTGGCCATTGGATCACTTTCAAAGGAACAGGTTGATAGGTCTTACCTTTTCCTTCAAACTCTCCTGAGCGCCGGATAGGACATTCACAAAGCCTTCCAGAGAGTTCAAGAACTCCTGGCGAATGCTTGATGCGTCCTGCAGGCCCTGGAGCTCACCCCAGCCATGGCTCGAGGTCCTGAGAGCGGGAAGGAAGATGTCGCAGAGCAGACGTTGCAGGCTGTGCAGCAGGCCCCCATCTGCGGTATCTAACATGTTGAAGCTCACCTCCTAGAAACCGATTCTTTATTGTAAAAATGATTCTCAATGTCAACATAACTAATCTCAATTATTTCTAAATGTTGCTAATTAACCAAACATCCAGAAAATTTACCCCAGTTATTATTTTGATACCCTGGTTAAGAAATGAGCTATACTCAGCTAGGCATGGTAGTATACACCTGTAATACCAATATTTGGGAGGCTGAGACAGGAGTGTCACAGGTTCGAGGCCAGCCTAAGCAACTTAGCGAGCCCCTTAGCAACTTAGTGAGACCTTTTTTCATAATAAATAAATATATATATATGGTTGGGGATGTAGCTCAGAGATAGAATGCCTCTGAATTCAATCCTAAGTACCATAAAAAAGGAAAGAAGCTATATTCTATTATAAATGGCAATCATCAAAACAAAAGCATGAAATAAGTAGAACTCCAGATACTTGCTAGTATATTTGTGCCAAGAAAATAATGCACCCACATCCTACTTGTTTGGATGTACTTTACTTCACAGAAAATAAATGAAGTTATATATCCACTTTTAAAATCTTATTTCAAATGTCTATAACTTAAGTCATTAAGTAAATTACATATGAGAAATTCTTTTGAAAAAGAAAGACCTCACTGTATACTCAGACATAATGTTATATCAACTTTTCTTTTTTCTTTTCACAATATAGTCTTTGCCAATATGTCATATAAGATTTGAATTAAGTTAAAAAGAACCCTCAAATGGCTTTATTTGTTTAATATACTTTCATGGGTGCACTGGAATTATATATCACATTGAGGACAGAAACATATACACACATAGCACCTGGTGCATTTCTTAATAAAAGCCCTCTTACTTGAAATATTTAAAGGAAATGTCCTCTTAATTGCTTGATTTAAATTCTTTTAAAAAAAATACTTCTTTGAAAGTATGAGCACAGTGGACCCCGACCCCCCCCCCCCCAGAAAAAGGGATGATTTTGTGTACGAGATGATTTTTGGCAATTCGGGGTAAACAGTCGCTCCTCACCCGGTGGATGTTCTCCGGCGTGATGGCTTTGGAGGGGTCGGTCCTGATGAAGAATACGCATACTCCAGTGAGAGCAGCATCTTTCCCCTCAGTCACAAACACCTTGGGTTTTTTAGTCTTTCCAGAAACAAGATTGACCCCTCCTAGAGTGCCAAGTTGTCCTACAAGTGCAAGAGAACTTCAATTTCACAAACGCCATTTACAGTCTAGGAACAAAGGCTTCTCGTTAAATTCCGCCATGTTGACGTGTTTGCTCTAAAAGAGTCCATGACCTGGGCAGTGTCTAGCCTGCGTCCTAAGGGATCTAATCAGATCTGCTGGATTCCTGATCATAGGTTCATTTCAGCTTGTAGCTTCAGGGGCAGAACGATGAGGCAAGAGAGTAGAAAGCCTCAATTGATGCAGAGGGACTCTGTCTACACTGGTAAAACTCACAACTCTGAGGCCGCTTGACTGGTCCCAGGTTGCACAGCCAACAGGTGGTAGATCCAGGGTTAAAAACCAGCTCTGACCACAAAACTCAGGACTCTCACCTTCCAGAGCTGACTTGACACTGTCATAGTCAGCATAGCTGGTTGGTCCTTCAGAATATTGCCAGGGTCAGAAGGATACACATTAATCACATATAGTGATAGATTCCCAGGACTTTGAACAGGGGCTGTGTTTCTGAACCTTGAGATCTTAGGTAAGTTACTTAACGTTTCTGTGCCTCAGTTTCCTTATCTGAAATGGAAATCATAATCCTAGAAGGTAGTATCTGGAATTTTTATAAGAATTAAATGAGTTAATGCATACAAACCCCATTTTAAAAATCATATAAAAGTAGTAGCTCAGCAAGCATTATCATATTAGGATTTGAAGTTTTCATTTTGGTTATCGAAGCATATGGCTCAGGGAGGAAATTATTTTAGTACACAAAATAAGAATATGCTCTTGACTGTTCAAGAAAGTTTTAGATCTCCAAATGAACTGATAGTGCAACCAAGATCTTTGAGCTAGGAGGATAGTGCTAAGGGAGGAATTTGGGGAAGGGGTAGAATAAAAGTTGGATCCTGAGCCCTGGGATTAGACCCTCTTGCAGTAGTCCCCTCAGGGTTCTTCCTCCTCAGAGTGATGAGCCATGGACTCCTGACTGAGACTTTAGAAGACAACTCCTAATAAAGGAAAATATAATCTCTTTCATTCAAAATTATGTCATCTCACTTCTAACAAACACCATCCAGCTCCCACAGGTAACAAGATGTTAAATGAGAAGTTTCAACCAAGGCACCAAGTTACGATAGATATCAAAAGACAAAGAGTTTCAAGTCAAAAATAAATTCTACTGAAATTTCAAAGTAGGTATCCTAGACCTGATTAGACATCGCTCCCCACTCTGTACCTCCCATCAGAACCCAAAAGGCTCAGGATCATGTGACTGAGGAAGGATTTTGAGACAATGGTTGTGCTGGGCAAAGGGTAGAGGTATAAAGTGCTTCTACTTGTATCAAAAAACAGGTGCCAACTGTCCCAGGTGCCTCTGAGCTCAGGGGTTTCCTGGGACACTGAACTCTGGGGCTAAAGCCAGGAAAGTCTCTGGCAAGAGAGGATACTTGTCGCCATAGCTGAGAAGCCTGGTCTTCAACCCAGCCAGTTTGAGGATGAAAGGGACTGGGATCCAATACTTGCCCAAGAAATCTGAGCCCAGTACTCAACAAAGCAAAGAGAGAGGAAAGGGCTAAGCTAAGAGCTAACTACACATCCATGGACAGCAGGGACCAGAGGCAGAAACGTTTCTATGGAACCAGGTGTGTGTGTCGGGGGCAGGAGGGGATTGAAATGAGAACCAGCCTGGAGTCATCTTAAACCATGCTCAAGATAAGTTTTCGAAGGCCGATGGGGCGGAGCAGGTTGAGTGGTACACACACTACCCAAATGCAGAGGCAGAGAGGAGGGAGAGAGCCATGGCAAGGACAACACATCACCAAGGGACACACAGCCAAGTCCCCCAGTGGGGAACCCAGCACAGGGCCACAAGAGCGAGGGCCCAGAGAGGTGGGTCAGCCAACTCAAGAAGGTGCCAGTCCAATGAAGACTTCCCTGACTCTCGTCCCTGCCCTGCCTCGGGCCTGCCTCGGGCAAACACTGTGACTAGCCTCGTGTGAAGAAGGGGTAGAGGATAAGGAAGGAGAGGAGGACCACATGCTTCTCTCCGAGCAGAAGCATCAACTTTCAGAGGTCCTGATGGGGGATGCGAGGGAACAAGGGCGAGGAAGGGAGACAATTTAACTTCTGCTCAACTAGTTGGAGATTATATATATATATGATCATTTGTGTATATATTTATATGTGTACTTTTATTGATGCATTGTAATTATGCATCATAATGAGGTTCAAAGTGGTACACATACAGCCGGGCGTGGTGGCACACACTTATAATCCCAGTACTTGGGAGGCTGAGACAGGAGGATCTGCGTTCGCGGCCAGCCTCAGCTATTTAGTGAGACCCTCTGCAACTTAGTGAGACCCTGTTTCAAAATAAAGAATACAAAATAGGACTGGTGGTGTAGCTGGGAGGTAGGATGCCCCTGGGTTCCATCCCCAGTACCACACACACACACACACACAAAAAAAAAAAACATGCAGACTGTATGTCAAGAAAAATAACTATTTTCCCTTTTTCAAAAGAGTCAAAAAAGGAAGGATGCATATAAGATTTTCAAATAATCATAATATATTTTATGCCCCCAGTTTGGCCTTAAAATTATGATAATCTACATAAAAATATAATGGGGCATGCCAGTTGAATCCACACAAGGATTTGCACATTTTTCTTAAGCGAAAATGACTAAATCTGACATTCAATATTGCACATTTAAATCAGAATCTGTAGAAAATAAACACAATGTGATATTTAACTGAAAAATACCTGCCATGTTTATTGGCAATAATTCCTGGATTAGAAAGAGAAACAGATGCTTATTAGAAGTTCTAGAAAATAATTACATACAATGAACTAACATATAAGAAAAGGAAGTCTCAAAACAAAAATCAACCTTAAGTTTCCCTGTTACTGACACAACAGAGAAGAAAAATAAAGCAAGAATTAGAACAACTAGGTCAAATGCCTGCCAGTCTATCCATCCAACCTCTCTCCTGGAGGTACACCACACTTACTGCATGTTACAGTTTCCCAGATTAACCCACAGACACACACCCCAAGGTATAGGACAGCTGGTTAGTTCTCCCAGTAGCTTTCTTCGTCATGCACCCTTGGACAAATCCTACCAAGTTTTGGAATTATATCACATCAAATTTCAATACCTGTTTCTGCTACCTCCACATCCTGATAGTAAAACATGACGTGACGGAGTCCTCCGACAACAAAAAGTTTGTCAATTCTTTCAATCTGGGAAAAAGAAAAGGCAAAGTGACGACTTTGTTCTGGATTAGAAACTGCATTTAAGTCAACACTGATTAGTATAAAATTAATATATTTCTTATTCAAATAGGACTGTAGCTAATGCATTCCATAAGTGAGGGGATATTTTTCCCAGCATAAAAACCATAAAAGGATAAGTATCTTACCATAGTAAAGAGTCAATTTGAAAAAATAATTTAATTAGATATAGAAATATTTGCTACATAGGTGCCTTTGAAAAGGGATTATCCCTCCATCTTTGCTAATTTCCTAAAGTATTGAGCTATTGAAGGCAGATTTAAATATAGATGCCTGCTTCATTTTCAGTCAAATGAAAGAAAGAGAACAAACCTTTCAAAATCCAGTAAACACACTAGGGATCATTAATATTTGCTTGCAATGGTCACTTAAACTGCCATGAGAAAAACATATAACTGTCCCATACTTTCAGTAGCCATCTGTCACATGGTCCATCCATGAAGCCCACTGTGTATCAGTGTTCTAACAACTGCCTTACTATCAACGGAAGCACTTCTTGGAAATTGTCTGCAGCTCCGTTTAGAACTCATACAAGAAGAAAAAAAGGGGAAATCTGCTCATCCATTCAAATGGCCACTATCAAAACAACAGAAAATAGCAGGTGTTGATAAGGCTGTGGAGAAATTGGAACCCTTAAGCACTGTTGGTGGGGCTGTAAAATGGTGCAACTACTGGAGAAAACAGTATGTGCTTTCCTCAAAAAGTTAAATATAAAATTACGGTGTGATCCGGCAATTCCACTTGGGGCTATATATTTCAGAGAATTGAAAGCAGGATCTTAAAGAGACATCTGTACACCCAAATGCATAGCTTTCACTCACAATGGCTTCTACAAAAGATGGAAGCAACCTGTAAATGGATAAACTAAATGTGCTATGTGTGTACAAGGAAATATTACTCAGCCTTAACAAGCAAAGAAATTCCCGCATATGCTACAATATGGATGAACTGTGAAAACATCATGATAATAAAAATAAACCAATCACAAAAGAACAAATACTGCATGATTCCACTTGCATAAGGAACCTAGAGTTGTCAAGTTCGTAGAGACAGAAGGGAGGAGGATGATCACCATGGGCTGGCCAGAAGGGAGAATGAGGAGTTATTGTTTACTAGGCATAGAGTTAGTGTGTGGCAAGATGAAAAAAGTTCTGAAGATCAGTTGCACAAAAGTGTAAATGTTCTTTACTGAACTGTATACTAAAAATAGTTAAGATGGCCAATTTTACATTTTTATGTATATTTTACCACAACTTAAAATAGTATTTTGTGTGGTTCTGGGGATTGAACACAGGGGTGTTCTGCCTCCAAGCTATACTCCCAGCCTGATTTTATTTTTTATTTTGAAATGGTCTCGCTAAGTTGCTGAGGCTGGTCTTGAACCTATGATCCTCCTGTCCAAATACTGGGATTACAGGCATGGGTAAAATAATATTTTTAAAAGATAAAATGTAGCCTAAAGATTTAAGTGTGGAAATAAGCTCTCTTCAATGTCCACCATGCTATAGATAAAATGTTAGAAATAAGGAAAAACAAACTGTCCTTCTTTGTGGATGTTACATTCTCTTGATTGCGGATGCTGCAGAGATGAGCAGGATGGACTCCTATGAGACTAACTTCCACGCCAGGAATGCAGTGAAGGAGATGCTTCCAATGCAGCCAGGATTAACACTACTGCACTTCTAGCCTGCCTGCCAGCCTGCCTTTCTTTCCTCCCTTCCTTTCTTTCCTTCCTTCCCTTTTCTTTCTTCTCTTTTCTTACTCTTTCTTTCTTTCTCTCTCCCTTCCTTCCTTCCTTCCTTTACTTCTTTCTCTTTCCTTCTCTTTCTCTCTCCCTCCCTTCCTTCCTTTACTTCTTTCTCTTCCCTTCTCTTTCTCTATCCCTCCCTTTTTTCCTTCCTTCCTTCCTTCCTTCCTTCCTTCCTTCTTTCCTTCCTTCCTTCCTTCCTCTCTGCCTGTCTTCTTGTTTCTTTCTATGTCTAATTAGTTTTTGTTTTTAATTCAGGAATTATTATAGGGCTCCTGATATGCCTTCCTCACTACCCCAGAAACTATATCTTCTCATATTTTGGGGTTTCCCCATCAAGGTCAAATCACTCAGCAAATCCTACCTCAGGTTTTTTTGTTTGTTTTGTTTTTTTTTTTCGTTTTTGTTTTTTGTTTTTGCAGTACTGGTGATTGAACCCAAGGGCATTCTACCTCTGAGCTACACCCCCAGTCCTATTTTGTATTCTTTATTTTGAAACAGGGTCTCATTAAGTTGCGGAAGGTCTCACTAAATAACTGAGGCAAGGCTGGCCACGAACCCAGATCCTTCAGTCTCAGCCTCCCAAGTACTGGGATTACAAGTGTGCACCACAATATCCGGCTCCACCTCAGATTTTGAAGAGAAACAATAGCAGAAAAATGGAAAGGAAGGTTAGGAACAAAGGCAACCAGCTTCAGCTGCCAAGCCAAAGCCAAAATCAGGAAACCAGGGCACAATTCAATACGCAAACCTAGAAAAGATAAGTGCCAAATAAACCAATAAATCAGCAGGTTGAGAGGAGATTTCACTCCCCAATCTCAGGTTCCAAAATGGTGAAAGAGCCCAGCTTCAATGGATGTAGAGAGATTCGGGTATTGCTGTCAGAATCATGGAACTCGACTGACTACTCTAAGTACCCCTTTGCAACACGGAGAGCTGGAGAGGCCCGAGCACATTCTGCCACTACTGGCTGAAGGTCAGAATGGAGGCACTCCCCTCTAGTGCACAGCACAGGGTCCTGTGATAAGGCAGTGGCCCCAGACAGTCTGTGCCCTCTGCAATCACGGCTGCAAGAACTGAAATGCATCGCACCTGATTCCCCTCGAGAACTGCATCTTCCACTTCAGTTTTGTTCAGGTCCAAGCAGGAAGCTACAATTGCAAATAAGTAGTCATGCCTCCCGTCCAAATGAGCCCGCTTGGCTTCCTTCTCTTCCTTCAGTCTTTGCTGAAAGAAACAAATAAAAATGCTATATTGCAACTGCTGCTCTCAAATGGATTCATTCTATAATGATTTCATACAAGTGTTGTTTCTTCAAGTCTCAGGGATTCAGATAATAGACAGCTTAATGGTACCAGTTTTTATGTACTATATTCTGTTTTTAGAAATAACATTACTTCTCTTATGAAAATAAGGTGTGTTCGTTGTTTTGAAAATGCATAATATAGATAAGCAAATGGAAGAAATAAAAATCATCTGTCATGCAGAGATTATTACCGCTAACATTTTGTTCTAAATCTTTATAGACTTATTTCTATGCACATAAAAGCACTTAACAGATAAACCAAAAAAAAAAAAAAAAAGAGAGAGATTCTCATTTTTGTAAACATTTTTCTCGGCCATTACAGTAATATGCTTCTGCATTCAATCTTCTATCTTTATTGCTTATTTACACATTCATATCCGGTCTTGAAATTACTTTCTGAGTACCACAGTCTACTTTTAGACCACTGATTGTTAATTACAATAAGAAGGCATGTTTGACATAACCAATGCTGGCAATTTGAAGCACATCTTCCCGTATCCTTCGTTCATACAGTCATATGTGAACATACACACAGACCCATTTTATCCCATACCATAATATTTTGTCATGTATTTCTCCCTTAACAATGCATAAGATGTCTTTCTAGTTTAATACAGGTGATTCTAAACTGTGTAATAGCTACAAAATATTCCATACAAATGACCGTATTTTTAACTCTGTTGTTATTGGTGGACATTCAGCTTCCAATGTATCTCTGAAAATAAGCATATTACTTTTCATGCCAACAAATAGCTCCTCCTAGGGAGAAGAAAGGTGACTCCTCTGAATCCCTTCTTTTAATCAACAAACACTTATTAAAACCCAAATATGTGCCAGCACTATAGAGATAAACACTACCCAGTAACCTCAAAAAGCTCACGGCTTGGCTGACAGGATGTAGGCAGAAACTGTATGTACCACAGGATGATATGGCAGTTTTTGGAGGGGTATCAGGTTTGGGAGTTCTCAAATGCAGGGGGGATAATCCCTGGATCTTCAGAGAAGAAGAAAAAAATGGATCTTTCCCTCTTCATCAGGGGTTGAAGAGGGAGAGATGTAGGGGAAACAGAATAGCTTTCAAGAGGAGGCAGTTCAAGCCTAGAATTGAAGGAATTTGGCTCCATTCCCTAGGACAGAGGCATTTCTACACATGCAAAGGCAAGAGGCCTAAGAAAACAATGGGGTTTACCCATTCTGCAAACCACACGCGGCCAAGCTGGCTAAACTATAAAGAACTAGGAAAATGAGGAAGAAGTCAGATTATAAAATAGCTTGTGGGCCACATTAGAAAGTTTAAATGTTATCTGAAGCCTATGGAAAATCACTGGTGAGTTTTAGATCAGGAGAGGGGACATCTAGCTCTCCGTCCACCATTCTGATAGCAGAGTAGAGAGTAGATGGGGTGATGGGAGCCTACAGTTAATTGTGGACTGTGGTAGCACTCCCAGGGACTAGTGGAAGACAGACAGACCATTGAAATGTGGACAGAGTTCAAAGGGCACTTCATCCCAGGTCCAGGTGTAAGGTTCTCAAACATGGCCAGATGATTCTTGTTGTGAGTGACAGACCCAGCCATTAGTGGTTGTTCATCAGCATCCTGGGTCTCTATATCTTATAGATGTTGGTAGCTCCTCACCATCACGGTGTGAGAACAACAACAACAACAAAAAAAAATGTCTCCAGATGTTGCTAAGCATCCCCTATAGGACAAAAACCAACCCCATTGAGAAACATCAATATGACATAGATATAGACACACATAGTCAAAGACATATGTGAAAAACATAAAAACGACTGTTGATAGAATAACTACAATGTGAATCTTCTCTCTCTGGGTTTTCCAGAACAGAACTCAAAAAATGATGTCAACAGCCCTTACGTCTAGCAGATGCTAGTTATTTGATAAATATTTGTCAATTGAATGAATAACCATGAGTGCAGGTATGGTTTTCTAACAAAGATATGGAGATGAAAGACGAGAAAGTGAAGGGCCTTAAGGAATGCAGCGTGTACAAATGGAGAAGGCTGAGGATGTGTGGAGAGACAGGATCCAGGAGACAGCAGAATCAACCTACCATGGAGAATGGCCAGTAGTGCTAACGCTATAGGGTGGGTTGAGTTAATTAGGATATCTTTGGGGACTATCAGCCCACAGCTCTTCTGCAATGTGATCATGCCACTAACTGATCAAGAAATAGACCACATTTCGTCTCCCCAAGAATGTGGCTGGCCTTGTGACCAGTTTTAACCAAAAGAATCCAGGGAAAGCAAGATAGTAAAACTTTCTTGGCTAGTTCTTAAGATATCTCCAGCTTCTGCCTTTGCACTTGGAATGTTCTTCAGCACCCAGCCTCCATGCTTCGAGATGTCCACATCACATGGGGAGACCACGTGGATGAGAGGCAAGACACTGGCATCAACAGCCCCAGCGGCCCTCCGACAGGCCAGCACCAACTCTCAGTCCTGGGAATAAGCATTGAGGATGTTCCAACCCAGTTCAGCTTACAGATGACTGCAGCCCAGACAGCACCAAGAGCAGCAGAACCTGTCACCCACAGGGTCATGAGGAACAAAGATGACAGTTGCTGCTTTCAGCCCTAAAGTTTGGGTGTGGTTTGTTGTGCAGCAATAAGTAACAGTCTTGTTAGAGAAATCCTATTGGTTGGACAAAGAGCAAATGAACGGACCCACCATGCGGACCCCATTGGCAACCAGCAAAAGTGGTTATGGTTTTCTAACAAAGATATGGAGATGAAAAGACTAAAAAGTGAAGGACCTTACAGAACCCAGCATGTGCAAGTGGAGAAGGTAGGATCCAGGAGACAGTCTCAAAGGCCAGACATGGAGGCATACACCTATAAGTCCAGTACTTGGGAAGCTGAGACAGAAGGATCACAAGTTTGAGGCCAGCCTCAGCAACTTAACGAGACTTTCAGAAACCTAGCAAGACCCTGTTTCAAAACAAAAAAAAGAAAGAAAACAATAGTTAGGGGAAAAAAGAGATAATAGATACTGAATACATACTACTCTTTTCCATAAGTTGATGATAAATGAAAAGGAGACAATACTAGCATATGGAGGGGAGTATAGACCTAAAGAAGAAGTGTTTAGGTTTCAAAAGACATTAAAAAAAAATAAGGAGAAAAAACCTTGGGGACTTGAGAGTGATTGAAAGGTCATTGCTATACCTATGCAATTTATATTCATTTCTCTGAACATGAAGGGCTGCCTGAGCGGCAACTTAGCTGAGAAAGGGGCTGGGGTGATAGTTAGAAAAAATAAACAATCTCCCAATTTTCTTGCCATTTTTCTAAAAAAGGTCTTGACACTAAGTATACATTCTACCAACATCAAATAGAAGAAAACCTACATGTGTTTTCAAATGTCACTAAAACCAGGAAGATGTCCTGTTGCTTTGAACTGTGCTCTACCTTCCTGGTGGGGAGAAATAAAACTTTTCTCAAAGCACTCTCTCTAAGTTCGTACTAAATATCTTTAACAGCATGAGAACACAGGGGTCAAGCAGCAACAAAACAAAGCGATGGCAAATGCTCTGTAGCCAAAAAAGAAATAGAGACGTTGGGAGCCTGAAGGTCCAAGATGTAAAGCAACTAAAGCCTCCCCAAAAAAGACAGAAACTTAGATACGATTCTTCCATAGCAACACATTCCTCCATGCCCCAGTTTTATAGGATCCCAACGGAACAAAAAAAAATAATGCAATGGAGGAACAGAAAGATCCGTTCCCAAAACAGAACACCAATTATTCTATTTTTACTAAAATATCACAGAAGAAAAAAAACTTCCAAAGTAGTTTTATGTGTACAAAGAAAGTGATCAGCCCATTTTTAGAGTAAATGTTTTCGAGGGCTATTTTTAAATGCATGCTGAGTTGAATATGTTTTTACTTAAACTGATTGTCCTATCTCCTGAAGATAAGTGATAAGAAGTCAACCCCACAGCCATGGAAACTGTCTACCAATCTCAACTTTCTGTGCCTGACACTAAGGTATCTTAGTACAATGAGATTTTTGTCTTTGTTTTTTAACTGTTTTACAGTAGTAAAAAAGTGACTCTTTACAAAGTTTTTTACAAAGTCACTTTTACAAAGTCACTTTTACAAAGTCACTTTTACAAATATTTAGCAAATATTTACAAAAATTTTAACAAATATTTAGCGATCAGATCAGTGCATTGTTAATCTATAACCTTAGCACTGCAACTTTCTGCCTGCTAGGTGACTGAGCAAAAAGCAGTCAGGTGACATCCTGTCCAAACTTGACTTATCCTGAATTGGCTTATTTGAATTGTCCAGGACACTTGGAGAGTGAAGGCAGAATAGGACTAAGAAAGGAATAGGTAACTGGGCATGGTGGTGCACATCTGTAATCCCACTACTTGGGAGGCTGAGACAGAAGGATCCAAGGTTCAAGTCCAGCCTCAGTGACTTAGCAAGGCCCTTGGTAACTTGGTAAGACCCTGTTTCAAAATAAAATAGAGCTGGGGGTATAGCTCAGAGATATATGCCCCTGGGTTCAATCCCCAGTATCACAAATAAAAGGCCAGAGATAAAGTATGAAATGATCTTTTTAAAGTATCCTTTTAAAATTGTTTTACACTGCATGAGCAGGCACCAGTTTATGGGGCAGGGAGGATGGCTGAAAACCCATCTGTTGTCCAAGAAAATATGGAACAGTATTAAAACATTTCTGCAATTTGTGACAAGGAATATTACTAATGCCTTGGACTGGGATAGTAGCTAGCAGACCACCTCATAAAAACAGAGCACCGCTTCCCAGGCAGGCCAGTTGCCCTCTTACAAAGGACAGCTGATGTCCAGTGGGCCACAGGTTCTAATCCTGGCTCTACCACTGATTGCAAAACCTCACATCTATCATCCAACCTCTCTGGCTGCAGTTTCTTCAACTCCGAAATCAAAGTATTGGACAAGATGACAGCTAAGGAATCTGAGCTTCTCGAACATGTGGGCTACTTCTCATTGGTTCAAAATTAACACAAACAAGTCTTGAAATTTTAAAATATAAATTCCAATAAAGGCCCCAATACGAAGTTTTCAAAAAGCTCTGTGACTTTTTCCCAAAACCAATCTGTCCATCAAAAAAAAAAAAATTTTCTAGATACTAACTTTTGCTTTTAACTTCGCAGAACCAAAATCCAAGTTTGCATTATTTTTATAGACAAATTGTGTATGAATTACACACATGGTCAATCTCTCATTTCAGTTCTACTTGAGATCAACAATCTCCAACTATATGAGAGAGCTTATAAAAATGCAGATAAAAGTCCTCATTTGGAAGATGTTTGTGCAGATTAAATCTCATGCAGACGGGTGGCAATACTAAATAGACCAGCATGTGGATCAAAATGGCATGGCCAGGGATTCGATCCTTTACATCAAAAAGTAAGGGAAATGAAACTCTTGCATAGTGATTTTCTTTTAATTATACAAATTTTTAAGCTCCCTCCACCATCAATTTTTCTTTCTTGGCATATTTATCTCTGCCCTGGACCCACCACACTGACCTCACAGAACACAGGAAAAATGGATGAAGACTGGGTGTGGTGGTACACGCCTGTAATCCCAGTATTTGGGTATTTGGGAGGTTGAGAACAGAGGATGGCAGGTTCAAAGCCAGCCTCAGAAACTTAGCCTGACTCTCAGAAATCTAGCAAGACCCTGTTTCAAAACAAAAAAGTAAAAAGGGTTGGGGATGTAGCTCAGAGGCGGAATGCCCTGGCATGAAAAAAAAAATTGTAGATGAAAGATGATGTGGTCACTCTAAAAGGAAGCTCCACGCACTCTGTGGGTTATACCCGGAGCTGTGGGTGGAGACAGAGATAATGAGAATGCTTATTCTGAGTGAGGCTGGGGATGTTTTAGTGCCAATGTGAACCAGTACCCCAGTGGCCCCCACCTGGCATGCCCTGGTGTCCAGCTCTGTCACTGCACTGCTGTGTCTCTAAGTGAATGCCAAGTCCCCACCCCATCCTCCACCCTGAAAGAAGGAGAGGTGAGTTCCCTGCCTGGGCAGCCAGGAGCCTGGGCCTAGGCTTCCCCCTTCTGCTGCTCCTGCCTGAAAACCTTTATTTTATTTCTGTCACATTCTATACACCCGGTCCTCAGACAAAACCTCCCCATGGGGGAGTGAGCAAAAGAATGGCTTCCAGAGCAAAACAACATCTCTCTGTTAAAAGTTGCAACACAATTAGCCTGTTGCACCTCTGAACTGGAGAAAGGCAAAGGGTTCTGATTTCATGAGATCCAGTTGCATATTTTCAAGAGAATCTATTTGTTTGATGCAGTTGTTTTGTTCCTTCATGTATGTGTGTAGGCATAATAACATAGTTGCTATGTAACCAGTAGACTTTAATAGAGATTAAAATCCCCACCTGAGATAACTGTAAATAACGTGCAGTCTATGAATTACTGCGGAAGTTCCTTATCTCAACCAAAGTAAATACCTCTACAATTGCCTTTGATCTGGATGTCAGTGTGAATCTCCTCAAGTCCATAGAAGGGCTAATCAGTTGATCAGAACATAATGCTAAACCAGCCAAGAGCTTGGGCTTGGTCAGTGAGGCCAACTAGCTTCATTGCATTCCATTCTCCCAATTGCAAGACTCAGGGAGAATCCAGGAGCAGAAAGGGAAAATGATTCCAACTGCCTGTCCAAATGGAACTCTTGGCAATTGATAAAACATATGTACGTTTCTTTTTCTTAAAAAAAAAAAATACCCAAATGGCTTAGATCACTATCTGTCATAGGTAGGCAGAAAGGTAGGTTGATGATGATAATGATGATGATGATGATGATGATGATGATGATAACAGATAGATAGAGATAGACAGATAGATATGATAGATAGATAATGATAGATGATGGATGGATGGATGATAGATAGATAGATCGATAGATATATAGATAGAACCTGATCCTTTTATCTCCCGAGCAGTAAAACAAAATAAATACGGACTGAATCTTCTCATCCCCACAAGAGCAGCACCTACGGTGAAAGGGTATTTTCTGTTTTGATGTATGTGATATTCCTAGTGCCCAGAACAGTGCTGGGCACACAGAAGAGCCTGGAGTAATATTGTCAGGGCTCAGGAAATGATGCCGTAAAGTATGGCACTGTGTCATGGTTGAGTTCTGTGAAATAAAAGGGCATCGGAAGGGCTCACAAGCAAAGTCTCTCTGACCTTTTCCTGCCCCTTCTGTCTCTGACCCTTTTTCTTCCCTCAAAGTGAGAAAAAAAAAAAAAAAAGAGTCTCCGCTCCCCAAGGCAGGTCATAGAAACTACAACTTCTCTCCCCCAAAGCAAGCCATAAATATTAGAAAGGTCATCCTCATCATCTCCCTTCTTCCTCTGCTCTTAAAGACCTACAGTCCAGACAGATCCTGCCCCATACCCAGGAAGGAACATGCTGAGAAAGGCCAGGTGGCATCTGAGCAGGCAGGCCTGGCTGGGTTCCTGCTCAGTCTATGACATTAGTTCATGCCCTTTTTGCCCAATCATTCATACATACATACATACATACATGCATACATACATACATACACACACATATATACACATATACATATATATATATATACTTTTTATTGGTGCATTGCATTGTATTTATACATCATATTGACATCCAGAATAACAGAAACATACATGCACACAGCACTTGGTGTGTTTTCCTCTGCATCTCTCCTGGTACATGTTAGCATGATTGTCCATGATTCCATGATACCTTCATATGTGAACATGGCATTATTTGCACAATCATGTTTCTTTTTTTCTTTTCTTTTTTTTTTCCCCCCCCGGGGTGGAGGGGATGTACTGGGTATTCTACTTATGAGCTACACCACCAGTCCTATTTTTTATTTTTATTTTGAAACAGGGTCTCACTAGGTTGATAAGAATCTCACTACTTGCAAAGGCTGTCCTCGAATCTGCAATCCTCCTATCTCAGCTTCCCAAGTACTGACATTACAGGCATGCACCACCACGTCCATTCACATTTTTAAACAACTGTCCATTCTTCATCAAATTTTAACCACAAAAACAGCTTTCCCTAGCTCTATGGGTCTTTATTCTAAAGGATCTTCATGTCATATAAGACATTGATAAGTAACTCTGCCATGCTTTTCTCTTGTTGACCTATATCTTTTAATAGGAGCATCAGCCTGACCCTTCTTGAGGGGCGAGGAAAGAGGGTAACATCTCGTCTTTCTGCCCCTACGAAATAGAATCAATGGATAAATTAACCAGGTGATTCATTGTAAAGTCACTCTCAAGTAAGGGAGGGAACAAATGACCCTAGATCGTATGCATCCACGTTACAAGCAAGAGTTGGGTCTACAGTCTCCCAGGTCTCCTGCAGGGTTGTGACCCAGGCATAAATTACTCCACGCGCGTCGGCCATGAGTGTGCAATCGAAGTCACTCCCAGTGTTCAGCAAACACAACTAAGCTCGCTGAGCCAACATCTCATTCAATTGTGTTGAATTGCAGAAACCCAGGGAAGCAGTTTTCCTTTAGAGGCCTCTGTCTTTGGACAGAGAAAAGACTTCCTCTGTCCTCCAGCCTTCTGTTTTTAACCCACAGGCCCATTTCCTCTCCCAGGCTCTGCGAGCTGCTTCCTGGCCCGTCCTAACCTGCTCTATAATTGGCTGGGAGAACCACGATAGAGAAACTCTCTACTCCTAACTGCCTTTCACATTTTGCCTTTTCTTACCCCATTTTCCTTTCATTTCTCCAGGTGAAGGGTCACAGCTGCAGAGGAAGCGAGCTCCTCCTTCCCAAATTAAGAGCACTCTGGTGAAGTGGTTTCCTGCTAGTCCCACTCCCAGCAGGTGTCTGGGAAGCCCTCCTTTATCTAAGGAGAGCGGCACTCCCCTCTCTTGCAAAGAGGCAGCACTCGAACAGAGAAGGAGCCATCAATTTTGTGTCCAAGAATAAAGCTTTGGAATCTTGTCTCTTTTCTCTAGAGTTTTCAGGGCCCCTAGATCTCATTTACCAACTCCCTTATCTGTCCTTCTTTCCAGGCAAAGGGAAGACTTTGGCTTTACCATCTACTAATTATGGATTTGCCATCCAAACCAACCCAGAGCCTACTGGTGAAGGTACCCCATCGCCACAGCCTTCTCTCCCCCAACATCCTGCCATCCAAATTCTAACTTAGAGTCTATTTTCTGCATGTCAAATGTCTGAACCCAAGATAAGACTTAGAGGACATCCACCTGACCACATACACTATCTTGCCCCAACCCCACAGTGGTTTCACTACAAAGTCAGAAGTACCTGTCCTGTAGAATTTCAAGAGTTCCCTCTGGCAGCAGGAGCCATGTAATTCAAGTGCCTTTTACCCATGTGCTTAAAATAGATGTCACCATTCACCTTATATATGACACTGGGGTAAAATTCCAAAATTTCCCATATTCATACAGTAAACCATTGTGCTCAAAGCCCACTGCCCATCAGAATCACCTGGCAGCATTAACCTCCTGATGCTGGGCCTCCCGTCCCCAAGAGATTCCGACCTGGCCAGGAGTGGGGCCCAGGCACTGGTACTCCTCAGAAGCATCCCTAGAAACACTAATGCACAGCCCAGCCTGAGATCTGCTCTAAAGGAAGTGGTTTTATGAAAAGCTCATGACTGACTGGCACCACCAGGTTCTTGCTTCAAGTAAGAACTTAATAGAAAAGGTTCATCCAAGGACATGAATATTGGGGTCCCTCTAACTGTAGAATTTTTTCCCTTCGTAGAGTCATGCAAACACTGAACGATGGAAGACGTTCAGCCCCAAACTCCATGGGACCTGGAAGGCCTGCACCATCACAGAGCACAGAGTTGTCACAAAGGAGGCAACCAAGACAGCTGAGGAGGGGAGGAGTTTTGCACTGAAGGCACGTTCTCCAGGGTCTAACTCTGGCAAAATTAGGATGTGGACATCTTTGGCCTTAACCCCTCCAGGCTCAAGAATGCACGCCTGCCCATTAGCAAGCTGTCCCTGTGCCCTCCTCACCTCCCAGCTAACTAAATCCTGGAGCATTCGCCTTCCACAGCTCCAAGGAAATGGTTTTGACCTTCTCAACCTGAAATGTGCTCACCAAGGCGGACAGGTCTGGGCTTGATTAACAGAGTATGCTGGAACCAGTTTGGCTATTTTGTCAGAAAATAACAAAACTGACAGCCTTTCAGCTTTCAAAAGATAGCAGAGAGCAAAGATTCTTTCTGGCTTGGCTTCCAGTAGGCACCCTGCTGGACCCAAGGGCGGCCCTCCTACAGAGCATCTCAGCAGGGGGAAAAGAGGCGTGCCTCTCCCTCACAGCCTCTACCCACAAGGGAATCATTGTTTAGAGAAACCTTGGTGCCTCTAAAAGTCCAGAAGCAACAGCACTCTCTGGCATAAACACAGGCAGTATTGACAACCCATACTCCTGCAGCAGGGAGATGACTTTTCTCCATTCTTACACCTGCTTGGCAAACAGGTGAATGTCACACTCAAGGGGGCTGTCATAGATCTTTCAAGGTGTTCTTTTTTCTCGGAGTCAACATAATCAACCAACACCATTATATATTTCAGTTGCATTTGAGGAAAGGAAAGAAAAACAGAATCCACAAGTCTGGAATTCATGTTTATTATAGACATATAACTTGGTATGAACCATTTTTATCGATGAGAAAGAAGAAAAAGTAGACATCAGATCTGGACTATATTTTTGCAAATAAGTGAGTGAATATGAGTTTTTGTTGTAAAGCATTTGGGTTTCTCATACAAGAGGAAGAATATGTGACTTGGCTTTATTAAACCCATAGAGTTATAGTACATTTGGCTGTTGTTGGCATGGATATTTGTGGACAAAGTCAACTATTTTTTTCCTGTGATATATGTGGGGGGGCAGAGTACTGGGGTAGAGAGGGCATTCCACCTCTGAGCAATACCCCTAGCCCTATTTTATTTTTTATTTTGAGACAGGGTATGGCTAAGTTGCTGAGGGCTTTACTAAGTTGCTGAGCCTGGTCTCAAACCTGCTATCCTCCTGTCTCAGCCTCCCAAGTACTGGGATTATAGGCATACATCACCACACTTGGATGATACACTTGTTTTTTTATTTTTATTGGTATATTATAACTAGACATAATAATGGAATTCATTGTGATATATTCATGCATGCATATAACAGAGTTTGGTCAATTTCTTTCCCCAGTACCCCCCTTTCCTTTTTCTTCCTGCCTCCCCCAACCCCAATCCTCTATTCTACTGATATCCCTTCTGTCTTCATGAGAGCCTTTAGTTAGCTCGTGCCAAAGAAGAATCGAATTCATTAGTTATACCCAAGATTTTGCAATTGATTATGTTTTAAACTTGATAGTGAAGTACAGGAAAATTTTGCAGATATGTAAAGGTTTAATTCATGAGATTATTCCACAAGCACATATGAATGTCCATTATGTCTGATTAAAAATGGAAATCACTGCAAATAAATTACAAGCATGTTCCCAGCATGCTGGCACGCACTCCTGTAATCCCAGTACTTGGGAAGCTGAGACAGGGGATCACAGGTTTAAGACCAGCCTCACCTATTTAGCAAGGCCTTCAACAACCTAGCAAGACAGTGTTTCAAAATGAAATAATAAAAAAGGCTGAGAATGTAGCTTAGAGGTAGAATGTTCATGAGTTCACTTCCCAGCACTACACAAAAAAAAGAAATTATAAATATGTGAGGTGCTATATTAATTAGCCAGATTTGCTCATTTCAAAATGTATATATGCATCAAAACATTTTATATCCCAAAATATGTATAGCTATTTTTCATTTAAATTAAATATTAAATGTGTGTGTGTGTGTTTACTGGGAATTGAACCCAGGGGCATTCTACCTCCAATATATACCCCCAGCCCTATTTTATTTTGTTTTGTTTTTCTTATTTTGAAACAGGGTCTCACTAAGTTGCAGAGGGCCTCACTAAATTGCTGAGGCTGGCCACAAACCTGCGATACTCCTGTCTCAGTCTCCCAAATACTGGGATTATAAATGTACACCACCACACCCGGCTAAATATTATTTTTTTTAATGGAAAAGATGTCATTCTTGCCTTACAGGAGCCCATAAACTAGTGAGGAAAGAGACGTGTAGACAGATGCCCTTTTACCACTGTGATGTGGCAAGGACGCTATGGAACACAGAAAGCAAAATGCTGAGAGAGTGCAGGGAAGAGAGGTCCCACCTCCTCCTGAACATGCCAGGCGTGGTGTCTTGGAGGAGTGCGACTCGCATCTGGCCCTAAAGAATGAGTAAGTTCTGGGGCATGGCTGGAAGTCATTCCCCATGGGAAAGATGAGTCCCTATCTCTGGGTTTGGGGACTGAGGATGGCATGTGGTAGAGTCCTTTAAAAAATGCAGACAATGTTCCTGTGCTCTTGAAGAAAAGCAACCGGCTAGATGGCATCATCTATGGAGTTGGGGAAACAGAGAGAGGTGACCCAGCACAGAAGAAAGTGTGCATGTGAATGTTGATAATTAAGTCTCAGAGAAGCTTCTGTTTTTTTCCCAACATTAATGGGTTCTGACTCTCAATGTATTTGCATAATAACAAGTTGCTGAGCTGAGCCCTGGGCTTGGGAAGCTCAGTCTTCAGTGTGATATCCAAAGACAAATCCTTGCGTCTCACATCTGAGATCTCATTTTCGGGCAGATAAAGTGAGGTCGGGGGCAGGGAGATCAAGAAGGCTTGAAGTTTCTAGCAGGGGGGTGCAGCTGTATGGAACCAGCCTAAGCGTCTGTCAACAGATGAATGGATTATGAAACTGTGGTATAGACACACAATGAAATTTTCCTCAAAAAGAAGAACAATGAACTGGGCGTGGTGGAGCACACTTGTAACCCAGTACTTGGGAGGCTGAGACCTGAGGATCCAGGTTCATGGCCAGCCTCAGCTACTTAGTGAGGCTCTCCGCAACTTAGTGAGACCCTGTTTCAAAATAAAGAATAAAAAATACGACTGGGAGTGTAGCTGAGAGGTAGAATACTCCTGGGTTCAACCCCCAGTACCGCAAAAAGAAGGAGAAGGAGGAGGAGGAGGAAGAGGAGGAAGAGGAGGAGGAGGAGGAGGAGGAGGAGGAGGAGGAGGAGGAGGAGGAGGAAGAAGAACAGAGCTGGGTGTTGTGGTACACACTTGTAATCCCAGTACTTGGGAGGCTGAGACAGGAGGATCGCAAGTTCATGGCCAGCCTCAGCTACTTAGTGAGGTCCTCTGCAACTTAGTGAGACCCTGTTTCAAAATGAAAAATAGGGCTCAGGGTGTAACTCAGAGGTATGATGCCCCTGGGTTCAATCCCCAGTACCAAAAAAATATTATGTCATTTGCAGGAAAATGGGTGGAACTCAAGAATATTAGGCAAAGGGTGATTAGCCAGTCTCAGAAAGTCAAGGGTCATGTTTTCTCTCATATGTGGAAGCTAGAGAGAAATTGGAAACAGAAGGGACGTCAGATAAATGAAGAGAGAGACAGTAATGGAAGAGGATTTGAGAAGGGAGGTAAGGAGGGGTAAAAGGAGACTCGATGAAGGAAACAGTTCAAACAATCCTGGGGACATTGTGGAGCTGTCAAGACCAATTTTAGTATTATGAACTGGGATGGGGAGGGAGTGGGGTGGGATGCAGAAGGAAATCCACCAGGCGCCGTGTGTATGTGTTTCTATCACATTAACCCCAATATGAAGTATAGTTCCAATGCACCAATAAAAGTATATAAAATATATATATTTTTTAAAGCCTTAAAAATTTGCAGCCTAGAATCTGCCCTAACTATGCCTAATTACCAACCAAAGTTTACAGGTCTGAAAGACTATTTGGTCCCCAAACCACTCCAAATGTAGTGTGTGTGTGTGTGTGTGTGTGTGTGTGTGTGTGTGTGTGTGTGTGTTTTGTTTTTTCTGTGTGTATGTGTTTGTTTGCTTGTTCTGTTTTGTTTTACTTCTGGCAAGCCTCTTTCCAAAAGATGCCCCAAGAATTTCTACACCTAATTATGGCAATGTGCAGAAAAACCAGATGATGCAGTTTCATTTTTTTAATTTGAAATATCAACATGTAGCTTTATATCCCATGCAAAAATTAGCAAGCAAACATGTTTTTCATAAATCCACCAGTGTGGAACTTAAAAAAGACAATTATAGGCCTTTTTCCACCCAGGTATGAGAGATGCTAATGTAAAGTTACAGACAACAGCTCCTTACCGTTAAAACGCGGGTGACACTCTGCTTCCAGAGCTGTCTCCTGCCGATCCTGAACATCACAGCAACCCGTGCAGCCTATGGGCCAGCTAGAGCCCACTCCTCCAGAATGATCCTTTAACTCCTGGTACACCTACTCACCACCCAACAGGATTTCAGATGCAGAGTCCCCGGAGGCCCAGATGTCGCTTTTCTATTTCTCATTCACCTGCATTATTCACTACATCCTCAGAATAAATATTAGAGGACCACCTCTCCTACTCGAATGTTTCTTCTAGGCTCTGCCCTTGGACCTCTGCTCTGTCCCAAAGCCACACGTTGTTAGGGTAATATTGTTTACATACTATACAGTTTAACCCCGCCTCTTAAACATGTGTATCCCCCAATCAAAACACTTTAGCTGCTCGGTTGCACCACAGCTTCTGATGTTCGCTTGATTCTATACACTGAGCAGCAACAAACTTTGAGTCAACAGAGGTATTTAAATGACTCCTTTGAATAGCGAGAAACTTTAAACCGTATCAAAGAGAAAGCTGAGAGGCAAGTCGTAGCTCAGAATATATTGCTCAAGCCAAGAAATTCAGTCTTACTTTGTCTGAACAACTTTGTGTGCACAATTAACTGCCAGCATTGTGACTAATTGTGACTAATTGCCAGATAGGCTAATTGTGACCCAGAGGAGCCATTTCCTGCCCAGTAAAGAATCAGCAGCCTATTTTGTATGCAAAGAGCAAATGATGTCCATAAATTACTTGCGCTCACGGCTGAACATACACGTAAACCAAGGTAATTTATTCTATGTGGCTAAACATCTTGATCTCCCTGACTATGAAGATGTGATGGGAAAACACAGCCCAGTGCTTTGAGAGATCTCGTCCCTAGGATTTCTCTCATCAAGATATGTAAATGCATGACATTTAAGGTTGGGGATGGTTGAATCCAGGATTTAGCCCTTGGAATTCAAGGTCCAGCAGCTCGAATCCTATCAGGTCATCCAAGCATAAGCAGGAAATTGGGAACTTGCCCTGGTAATATCCTGCTCTTCAGTCTCACAAAAAGAGACTGACTTGAAAGCCAGGGTGCTGACTTGGTATCTGAATATGGGAGATTGGCCTGGTCAACAGCCAGTGCTAGGGCGTGGCCGCCATATGCAATGTTGATGCAGAGACAATATTTAGACCTGAATATTATTTGATAAGCAAATAATGAGAGCACAGGCAGCTAGAGTTTGCTTATAGTGTAGGAGGAACGAACTTTCTCTCTTTCCTCTGGGGTTTCATATCTGAGTCTGAGAAATGAGCTGACAGTGGCCAGATTAAAAGGAGAGAGGACAGGCAAGTTTGTTACATGCATGAGCTTCACAGGAAGATGAGTAGCTAAAAGCTCTATGAGATTCAGAAGTTCTACCCTCTTTTCTTGAAGAAGGAAGGGGAGCCATTTTGGAGGACAGTAAATGATTCTTAGGAGAGATGAATGAGTCCAACGACCAGATGATAGCCTGGGACGTGGGGCAAAGTTAGTCTGGGCTCCGGGTGTGATGCCCGGTCTTGCCTTCCTTCCTGCTACAGGTCTCAGTCTCCCCAGGTGGGTGAGATAGCTGGGGAAGACATTTACAACAACTCAATATTTTCTGGAGTATCTTGGCTTTAAGGTAGAGAAAAGAACTTCAGAGAAAGCCTCCTCAGCAACAGCTGCCCCCCGCCAGATCCTCTGTTGGAAATCCAAAGCTGTATATTTTGAGGTATCATCTTCTGAGCCCCATCATTTAGATGCATATATTTTTTTCTGGTACTGGAAGTTGAACTCAGAGCTTCATGCGGGCTAAGGACACGCCCTACTACTGAGCTCTAGCCCAAGCTCCCGGATATTTTTTTTAGTCAGCCTCTGTGTATTGATGAGCAACCGTGTTCTGTTCTGATTATGAATGGTGGGGACAGGTGTGCAGTCGCAGAGCCCTCTTCTCTGGGTGGGGCTTCAGGGCACCAGAGAATAATAGGATGGTTGGATCCGCCCTGCTCAGCAACTTACATCGGTCCCAAGAATCACTCGTCAACAGGTGACCTCCGGACAGACACTGCAATTCCTTCCATCAATGCTCATCTGTCATTAGTTACATTTAAATCTCTGCTTCCCCTTGGTGCGTTACAAGCCCTGCTCACTTCAGCAGCAGCCCACTTACATGCTGTCCCCTGGGGAGAGACACTTTCTGGGAAGATTTCCACACATGGCTGGAGGCATTCATTTTGTGTTTGGCAGGCATGTCCATGGCCCTCTTGAGGCTGCGCAGCAAACAGCCACTCGTTCAGCGTCTGTGGCTGGATTTCCACCCCTTTGGGCAAGGCAGAGGCAGCAGGTGTCTTTAGACATCTTCTTGAGGGTCTGAACCCTAAAGGAGGCTCGATGACAGCCAGCGTTGAGCAGCACAGAAGAAGCAAAGCATGACTCCAGTCTACTCAACACCTCCCCTCAGTTTCTGCCTGGAAGTCCGTATCTAGTGCTTGGAGGTTATCAAACATTGCTCCGTGGGAAAGTCAGGAAGTTTCTCTACAGTGGTTCCCACCAGGCAATAGCGTCAACTGGCCCCAGCTACAGCTCATCTGGATGGGCAACGTGATTGGATTGAGAGACAGCCAGGAAATACCTCGGACTAAGGGACTTCTGGGTGTGTCTGTAAAGTGTTTCCAGAGAAGATTGTCATGTGGGACAGCAAACTAAGGGGGAGACCCACCCTAAATGTGGGAGGCACTGCCCAATAGGCTGGGGTCTGAATAGAACACACAAAAAAAGAAGGAAGCCACAGCAGATGCATTGTCCGTTAGCAGGTGTTCCTGTTGCTGTTACCATTGCCATGGACTTCAGACTCCAGCGCCTTCATTCTCCCAACTTGGACTCTCACCAGTGATGCTCCAGGAGACATCCAGGCCTTCAGCCTTGGCCTGGGGCTGCATCATTGGTCCCTTGTGTTCTGAGGCTCCTGACTTCTTGGACTAAGCAACTACTGGTTCCTCCACCTCTCCAGTCTACAGATGGCCACTTGTAGAATATGTAGCTTCTGAGTCAATCTAATAAATCCATTCTTCTAATTATACACAGACATAATCTGTTGGTTCTGTTCCTCTAGGGAACCCTGACTAATAACAGGAGCTTCTATGCTGGGGAGCTCTCCAGCCCCCCATAATGGACAACAGACACTGCAGGATGAACACATTGGCCACACACAAATTCTCATATAAATCAGGCAAAATGGAAAAGCAGGACTGGACAACGGGCCTCTTATAAGAGACTTCATCCAGGAATCCAAGTGCCTTTGGGAAAAGTTCAAAGTCTGACTTTCATTCATCTCCATTAACTAATTCACCAAGTGTTTAGGAACTTATCCTAGTAATATCCTGTGATTGAGCCTCACAAGAGACTGACTTGAAAGCCATGGTGTTAATTTGGTATCTGAGTGTGGGATACCATGCCTTTTATGGAACCAGGCCCTGTGCTGTATACTACAAATAGCATAGCTAACAAAAATAGACACCCAAAGATTAAAAATATTAATTGTAATATGCAAAATTATTTTTGCAACTCCCAGAAAGAAAAAATGAAATGCTGCCAATTTATTTAAATACATTGACTTAAGGTGTATTCTGACTTCACAGATGTTAAAATAGAAAGAAAAGTACATCTCAGAATCAATGAAAATTTATTTATGTTATTTGTTATCTGCCCCCCTTCACTGGGGGTAGATAACAAATAACATAAATAAATCTATAATTATAACTAAAATACAGCTGCAATTTGTGAAAAGTGTCATTTAAAAAGAAAATAAGCTATAAGTTTTACTTAGATCTATGTTTGAAATTACTAAGGTTTTGTCTTTATATTCCAAAGAGGAATTACCTCTAAATTATAGAGTCACCTACTAGAGGTCTTGAAGCCCCCGTACTTACAACTCAGCCCATGTGGTATAATGAGAAAAGCACAACTTTGGGGTCAGACAGGCCTGGCTGGATTAAATCCCAGCTCTGCCTTCTTCTAGCTATGTGACATCCAGAGCCTTTGCTACAAATAAAGTGATGGCTTAAATATGTTTAAAACTCTTGGGTCCTCTATGAACCTAATAAACAGAAGACATAAGCACACTTGATTTAATTTGCAAAAGAACAATCACTCTGAATACAGAAGATACCAACATAGGGTACAAATTCCTAAGGAATGATCTTAACCTGCACCTTCTAGTCTAGAGCTGTTGGAGATTTTGCTCTTGATTTCTCACTATGTCCCAAGAAGAGAGTGATCCCACTTTCTACTGTTATTACCTACACATTTGTCATAGATTTCCACCTCTAAGAATGCCTTGCGGAGGCCTAACAAATCAAACACATCGATCAGTTTAACGATCTTGTAGACAAAGGACAGAATAGAAGAATGGCAAGTGAGTTGAGGGGGATGAGAAGGCATAATACATCTCACATTCTGAGTCACACCTGTTGTTTTCCACTCTTTGCCATATCGCAATTGGGTGCACCTCATATTCAGCATCTTCCTATAATTGCTGTCGGTCAGGCAACCATCATGACATAGGTGTCGTGGCCAGCACTTGTAGAGACCCCGCTGTGGACCCAGGAACCATGACAGAGCCACTGTAGCACCTGGACATGACAGTCATCAAACCATGGAGGAACCATTTGAGGAAGGAAGGTGTGTTCTGAATGTTGTCTAAAAATCTGCACTGACACCTTCTGGGAAGATGAAGAAAACCCAGCCCTGCTAGTTACACAATGATGTCAGAGAATTGGAAGAAATCACCTGAAGAGTCAGACTCGAAATGAGAAGAAGTTTTAGAAACTTCTTAACTAATTCATTGTACTGCTCTTTGTTTGGATGCATAGGGGTGATATGTTATTTTTTAAGTCGATGTCTAAGTCTAAAAGAGCTTTTTTAAATAAAAGTAAAATAAAATTCTATGAAATCAATGCAGCCTGGCTATTTTTCCTTAGTGGTGAATGGCACCATGGTGTATCTTTCATCTGATGATAGCTGAGGTCAGATGACATGCAGTTTTATGAGCTCTTAGTATTAAAGAAAACTTCTTGGGGAATGTAGGATTTAAGGCAAGCCTCGAAGTAGGGTAAGATTCAAAAAGGAAGGGCATAATAACATATTATGCCCTTAGACATTCTTAGAGGTGGAAATTCATGACAAATGTATAGGTAATAACACATCAAGCCCAAATCATGGCAGTAGGAAATCAAGAGAGCTTGTCTTATCCTGCAGCTGGGAGGGGAAATGATTGGCTAACCACTGAAGGAGGGTGTCGACCTAAGGTAGCAGCCTTGCAGGCGTTAGGGAGTCGCTGATAAAACTGATGAGGGTTTTGTTTAGGAGGATTGTACTGGTAGCTGCATGTAGGGAGGATGGGAGTGGAGAGAGACTGAAGGCACCAGGCTGGGCATGAAGACATAAATAGCAGAAGCAGTGGTCTCTCAAGTCACCCCAAGATGGGAGAGAAAGCAAACAAGCTAAATAAAATATGTCAGGCCCCCCTCTTCTCCACCCAACATTTTGCTACCCCTAAACTATTCCTATATAGAAATCCTGTTTGAAGGAGGAAAGAGAAGGAACAGGTAGAACAAGCCTTACCAGTTAGATGGATGGGACTTGACAACTGGCCATAGAGGACAGGAGACCCCGTTGTTAATGACGATTCTACTTTGGACGGCTTGACTAAAGTAAAGAAACATCGTAACTCAAACAGGAATGGGGAATTGAGAGAGAGAGTGAGAGAGAGAACACTGTGGAGACTAGATGACACAAGAAATATGAAGAGGGGAAGAAAAAAAAGGCTCTGATTTGTTTTTTGTTTTTTTTTCTTTTGGTCTTTCCATTGAAAACATAAAGGATGCTATAACTGCAGGCAAGATGCAAAACATTCAGTGTCTTTTTCTTTATTCTACCATGATTTAAAAAAAAAAAAAAAGAAAAGAACCCATCATGAATTGATGTCTTAACTGGTTGAGCTGCATCCCCCAAAAAACATAATGATTCTCAGAGTTTCAAAGGAAGGGTATGGTTTGTTGGGTTTATCACCATTTTCATGAACTGTAATGGTACAGAAAAAGCTAAAAAAAAAAAAAAAAAAGAGATGCACAGGTTTTGGGGCAGCTTCATCTGTTAAAACTCAAAAGAGAGAAATGGGAAAATGGAAGAGAAAACTCAGAGGAGGATACAGAAAGCTGATACGTTAAGAATAAAGCAAACACTAAAGATAGCACCCCAGTTCTGCAGGTACAGATTAGAGGATGAGAGATGTGAAGTGCTAAATGCACATTCCAGATGTTCTTTTGTGTGGTGTCTTTCATAGAGAAAGTGTAAGAATTAGTATTGTCTGGCACTGAGAGAGGGATATATTAAAGGAAAGACAATCTCAAAAACATCCCTTTCCTCCTCTTCCTGTCTTCCCTGGTGACACTTCCATGTATCTTTATAGAAATAATGCTGTCCCATCTTGGAAAGTTGCCCTTTCTGATCTGACTCTTGCACATCCTGGTTGGTCGTATGGACTCTGATAAACAGCCAGCCTTACTGGTCTGGTTTTCCCCATGAGAAACATGAGGTAGGTAGTATGATAATTCTACAGGGACCCTGCAGCTCCAAAAAATTAATGAACAACCTAAGCACGTGATCTTAGATCCCAAGCATAGGGCATATGTAAAGTAACTGCAATGTTATCTTAACATGAATGTTATATGTGCCATCTTATAAGATGGGGTACAAAACACTGCAAGAAGTTCACCTCTCAAGTCATCTGAAATTAGATCTATCACTTTAACATCGCAGTGCTATTACATCTGTGATAACATTGCTTTTTCCATACAAATTCCTTTTTTTCATGCCAGATACCCACATCTTGAACAAGCAATGCTCCTGGACCATGATACCTATTCTTTGTACAAGAAGCTGTAGTGCTTTAAGAATTTCTTCAGCCAAACCTAACCATACAAAACTCAGGAGTTCTGAATAAAAACAGGATAATCAAATTTTAGGTGAAAATCATGGATTATACGATAGCTAAGTCTTTCTGGCACCCTGCTTTTGGTTTTGCTGCTTAGCATGGCTATGCAGTTTGAATGTCTCTAATTTGAAAATCCAAAATCCAAATGCTCCAAAAATATGTGGATTTTGGAGCATGTGGATGTGAGCAACTTCACAAGTAGAAAATTCGACACCTGACCTCATGTTGAGGGGAGGGGTGTAGCCCAGTAGTAGTAGCACTTATCTAACTTGCACAAGAACCTGGGTTTGACCCCAGAAGTACAACAAGCAAACAAACAACAACAACAACAAAACAGGTGTGCTAAAAATATTATATAAATTTATCCTTCTATGTGTATAAGAGGTGTATAAATTATAAATAAATTTTGTATTTAGACTTGCCTCCTACCTTCCTGATACCTCATTAGATTATATACATGCAAATATTCCAAAATCCAAAAACATTTCTGGTCCCAACATTTCAGATAACGTGTGGTGTTTCATGTTGACACTTTCCAGATCATATTTCCTACCTTGGTTATTTCAGTTGTTCCTTGTTTAGAACAAAAGAGACAACATTACATCATACATAAAACAGAAAAACAGCACTTTTTTAATTAATATCTTTTTGTAATTATAATCTAAAGGGCAGTCAACATCTTAGGATTGACCTCATCATCTCTTAATTATTTGTACTTTTGGAACTTCAAGATTCAAACAAATATATGACCAGTATTAATTAGAGGCAGAAAGAAGATCCTGATTAATGTGACACTCTTGCTCTGTGAAAGCAGTAGGAGCTAATGACCTTTACCTTTATGCTACCTTTTTATCCATATTATTCTACTTCATTATTCACTTAGAATTGGCATTCTGAGTTGCCAAAGTACAATATTTCTTCAAATATAAAGTAACAAAAAAGCCCACCCATACTCCCTCTTTTTGGATTTTAATATTGCTTTTCAGGTATTTATTTGGGGGAAAATGTATTTCATTACATGTCAGTGCTTGCATTAGTCAGCTTTCTGTCACTGTAACCAAATACTTGAGCTAGTTAACTTATAAAGAGAAAAGGGTTATTTGGCCCACAGTGTTGGAAGTTCCAGTGCAACAGCAGATGGACCCACTGCTTTAGACCTCTGGTGGATGTGTGGGATGGTAATGGTAGGAAGGATGGGGTGGAGCAAACTGCTCACCTCATGGCTCCGAAACAAAAGAGAACAAGGAAGGGACTGGAGTCCCCAAATGCCCTTCCAAGGCATGCCCTCAATGACCTAGGACCTGCCCTATGGCTATCTCCTAAAGGTTCCACCACCTCCCAGTAGTGCCCCCCTAGGGAGCATGCCTTTAACCCAAAGGGACCTTTGGGAGACCTTTGAGGGACTCTTATTTAAACCAGAGCACTGTCTATTCCAAGACTTGGTCTCTGGTATTGCAGACATCAAGGAGTAACGAATAATGCTGGGAAAGTCCTCAGGCTAAGTCCCACTTCCTCTTGCTAAGTTCCACCCATAGACACGCAGAACCCTACAGGAACCCAAGAGCACTGCCATGGAAATAAAGATCAAGGGCTCAACTTGTGCTGAGGGATCACGCAGGGAGCAAGGGGGTATCTCTACTCTTATTACAGTTCTTTATTTTTGTGGAGCAGAGAGAGAAAAAATGGAGAGTTAGTTTCACTAAAAAATAAAATTCTCATTTAACCTTGCATTTAGGTCTCTTTGCCTTTCTTTCATGCTAAAATATCAGGAAATGTTAACCTCAAAATTATGCTCCATTCCTACAGAAAAAATAATAATGAGAAAAGGGAATCAAATGTCATTCAGTGTAAAATACAATCCTAATATCGGGAATTGTTAGTTGGTTCACTCAGGAGACATCTTCTAAAAGCAGCAAAGTATTACCTAGCTTCTAACATCATCCCGCAGAAGCCCATTAATTAACCAGAAGCAAATTAATAGAGGAATTTACCAACTTGTGATATCCTGACTTTGTAAATCCCCTGTAGTATGGTTTTTATCATAACTAAAAATCCACAAAAATAATTAAGACATTTTTACAAACACCCATGGTTCGCACTCACACTTGTGCCAAAGGGTTTGGCACTGAATGGAATGCATTGATTCCAGAGGCAGAAAAACTTTTGATTACAAGAATGGGGATCAGATACAGCAAATCCATTTATCTCAAACCAAGCAGTACTTTCTACAAAGAAGGTTTTGGCTCTCTTTGAAAAGCTTAAGAATAGGCTGTAGGAGATATCAAAAGAAGAATCCAGCCAGGGAAAGTGATTTGATCATCGCACAAGCAGAGCAGCTGGTGGCAGGTCAGAGTTCAAGAGGACACCTGCCCTCCCGGGGCTGTGTTGTCTGCAACCCCAAGCCCCACCAATACCAGTAAACTCAGAAGGCAGAAATCCACCCGCCTTAGATACCACCTGTAATTCCAGTACTTAGGAAACTGAGACAGGAGAATCACAGGTTTGAGGCTAGCATCAGCAATTTAGTGAGACCTCAGCAACTTAGTGAGACCCTGTTTCAAAAGAAAATAATAGGTATAGAAGTTTAGCTTAGAGGTATAACACCCCTGAGTATAATCCCCAGTACCACACAAATAACAATAATAATAATAATAATAATAATAATAATAATAATAATAATAATAATAATGTTTTAATAGGAAACAAAGATAGCAAAAAAAAGAGAGTTTAAAAATCAAACCTGGTGGTATAATTTCTTTTTGAGATGGTGATGAAATTAATTTCATATTTTAGATATGATTTTTAAAGAAGTGTTATTTTAAGAAAGTTGTTTAGTATAGCTCATTAATCTAAACAAAAGCAACCAACATATTTTATTGAGTATCTTGATATACTCAGTATGTTATTCAAGTATAGGACAGTTGCTTACCTGAAAGCAAAGAAACACACAGTCTAGCAAAGAAGATAAAACTAAGCAAGTGTACTGAGGACGTAGCAAGTGGACTAAGGGTAGAGTGCTTGCCTAGCATGCACAAGGCCCCAGGTTCAATTCCCAGTAACACACACACACACACACACACACACCAGAAACTAAGTAAGTGTACAACTAGATAACAATAAAATATTAGATTCTAACACTTCGTCAAGACATGAGAATCCAAGCTTCCTGAGTCAAAATATGTAATAAAGTTTAAAAGATAAGAACTTTTCATAAAACTCAGTTTTAAAACCAGTCTAAATCATTTAAATGATGTAGCAGCAGCAGCACACTTAAAAATTAAAGGTAAACTTTTTAAAAGTGAAATAAAGTCGGTGAGAATTTCCTTTCATGAAAGAAGAAAAATGTTTCTGGATGTGAGCTAGCGAAACCCATGAAAAAATGGCTTCTCTCTGCTTCCCCTCTCCCTTCTTCCCCTGTTCCCAAAATTCCAGTGGAAAATTCTAGAAGGAGATTCCCCATTAACCCCCTAGCATCCATTCCACCCTCTGTGTCAGGCTCTTCGTCTCCTCCTTCTCTCTTCATCTCGCTATCCTCTGCCCTCTCGCTCCTTTCTGAACCTGAAGTCCAAAAGGGAAATTCTCCTCTGCCATGTCTCACACAGACTCTCCCACATCACCATCTCTTTTCTTGCCATTCCGAGCACCATTCTAGAAGAAATACGGCTGACACAGTCACCACGGAGGTGAGTGTGGTGACCCAGGGAACACTGCTTCCCCCGTGGGTCTCTACCAAACAAAGAAAGGAAGGAAGTAGGATGTGCCCAGCTCATTACGTAAGAAAAACAAAGTGTAGGAAAATCAAAATCAGAGAGGTTAATTCTCTGAATGACACAGAGCAACAGGAGAAAATTTATTGCTTTTCTAATCCAGAAAAGGCATGAACCTGCAAACAGCGGCCTCCTAGGAAAAAATGTGAAGCAATTAGGACACACAGAGCTACCGTGGAAGGCAATTTTTCTCCAACCTGTTATCTCCATTGGGGAATTACATTTCTCTTAACTTTTTTAAAGAAAAATTAATGAAATGGAAAACGCTTTTTTAAATCACAAAAGCTGGCCCCTGTAGAAAGTGTTCGAAATGGTAAGCGGTCTATTTGGAGTTTATGCTTTCCCTCATTAGTTCTATTCAACTCTTGTAGAGATTAAACCTTATTAACAACAGTTCAAAATTCTTCCTTCAATAATCAAATGTTATTTGGTATAGATGGGGAAGTAAGACATGAAAGAAGAGGAGATCTTTGTGCAATCATGAAGAAAGAAATAGGCTTAAACCATCTCTGGCCCTTTTCCTACAAGACACTCCTGGACCAGACCACTGTCAGCCACCAGGGGTCCCTAAATGCACACTGTTCCCTAAATGCACTTTCAGGATCTGTCTGAGACACCCTTCCTCCTTTTCCTGCCAGTCACTCAAGTGTCAGGAATCTGTTCCATGTCAACCACCATATGACACAGCTATATGCCAATTTGCCATAAGAATTCAAGTCAGCGTGCCACAGCAACACGTGCATACCCATGTTCATAGCAGCACAATTCACAGTAGCCAAGTTATGGAAGCAACCTACGCATCCTCCACAGATGAATCGATAAAGAAAATGTGATGGATACACAATGGAGTTTTACTCAGCCATAAAGAACAAAATGGCGTCATTTGCCGGGAAATGGATGGAACTGGGGAGCCTCATGCTAAGGGAGATCAGCCAGATGCAGAAAGTCAAGAGTCCTAGGTTTTCTCTCATATGTGGAAGCTAGGGAGTAATAAGGACACCAATGGGACTTTGGATAATGTAGAGAAAACTCCAATGGAGCAAGGGAAGTGGTTGGGGGGAGGAAGAGGGATAATTAATGAAGGGAATGCTCCCATTGACATTGTGCACATATATGAGAATACCAATGTCAATCCCAATATCTTGAATGGGGAAGGGGGGAGTGGGGAGGAGCCGAGAGAAAGCCCACCAAGTGCTGTGTGCGTGTGTGTATGTCATTTTCATTGTGAATTACATTGTGGTATGAGACTATCGTGCACCAATAAAAATGTTTTTAAAAAGAATAGCCAGCAAGAACAAACCAAAAAAGGCAACCCAGCCCCTCCTATAAGCGGCACTTTTCTTGTTTGTGGTCCTTGTTAAACAAGGATATAAACATCCTTATTCTGTTATTCTGCATCTCTACCACCCTCTATTACCCTAGACTAACGTATGAGGTTTACACCGTGATCAACTCTCACCTTCCTTCTTCCACTGAAATATACAAGCAGGCACTTTTATTATTATTATTATTATTATTATTATTATTATTATTATTATTATTATTATTATCTTTCCCCTGAGTGATTATCAACTAGGATCAAATTGCAAACTGGAATTGTGTGGACAGAATTATTCATAACAGTGAATGTCAATATACTAAGTACCCGTGTATCATTGCATGGAGCCATCCACTAAGGTTTACAAATATTTTCCTTCCAGGGAATTTATTGCAATAGTATTTGTAGTGTGGGGATTTCAAACTGGCAAAGCGCTATTATTAGTAATGGATCCAGAGCCCATGAAAAGAGCCCGGCCATCAACAGGCTTGGGTTTATCAGCCTTTTTTTCTTTTTAAGAAGAAAGCCTCAGAATTCCAGTTACAAGACTGACCGCATTTCAATCTCATGCCCTACAAAATCTTGTGTTCAGAAGTTAATAAAATGAGATTAATCCAGAGATACTACATGTTGGCTTCTTTTCTTCTTTCCTTTCAAGCACAGTTTATACTAAAGGAGGATTCTGGAAGAGCTCGCCACTTGTGGAGGTTAGCTGCCATCCAGTGGCTGAAAGTAGAACTACATCCAAGCTTATCTAAAGCTACATTTACTGCCTTATGTCTACAAAAAAGACAGAATGGTAGGAGGAACGCTTGAATGCCTTAATGAATGAGAAACTGGTCTCCTCTTTTACAACGATAAACCATAGAAATTTGTGTTTATGTTCCAGTGGGTTCCCCTGCAAAACTTCCAACTTAAGAACTTTACCTACCTGCTTATCATGTGAAACAAGTCAAGTGATAAAATAATTATGAATATGACAATACACCTGCCTACGTAAATGATGGTACATTGGAGAGCGAAGAACTTTGATGTAAATCTCTGTAGAAGAAAAACATGCAGACTCAACCATATAATAATCCCAGTATCTGTAAAGCTATATAGTAAATTCACTTGAATTGATTTAGATCATTTTCTGTTAGGTAGAATGCAATATTACCTTCGTTATGATCTTTAAACTCATAAGCAATTCTAATGCTAATGTTTTTAAATTCCAGGGGTTTTTTTAATTATAAAAATAGTATGAATTTTAGCCGGGCGTGGTGGCTCACGCTTGTAATCCCAGCATTCGGGAGGCTGAGACCGGAGGATCCAGGTTTGCTGCCAGCCTCAGCTACCTAGTGAGGCACTTCGCAACTTAGTGAGACTTGGTTTCAAAATAAAGAATAAAAAATAGGGCTGGGGTTATAGCTCGGAGGTAGAATGCCCCGGAGTTCAATCCCCAGTACCGCAAAAAAAAAATAGTATGAATTTTGAGACAGGAGGATCACAGTTTCAAGGCCAACCTCAGCTACCTAGTGAGGCCCTCCACAACTTAGAGAGACCTTGTTTCAAAATAAAAAATAAAATAGGGCTGGGGTGTATCTCAGAGGTAGAATGCCCCTGGGCTCAACCCCCAGTACCACAATAAAAGTACAAATTTATTGTAGAAAACATTAGAAAAATAAATATCACCATAATCTGAGCACTGTTTTTTTTAATACTTTTTTAAATTTACTTTTTATTGTAGTAATTCGTGCAATATAGCATACATCTTTGTTAAGTACAAGTTGTTAACAACATATTTGCATACAATTCTCATTTGACCCCTTCCCCAATTCCCACCCCATTCCCTCCCCCTCCCTCCCCCTCAGGTTCACTTCAGTGAGTGACCTTGATATGATTGTGTAAGTACATCATGTGCCTTAGGGCATCCCTCTGCCCCATGCATCCACTACAATTAGATCAACTTCTTTGCTTATCGAGGATCTCTCCTTTTCATCTGGAGCTGAGCACTGTTAATATTTGTTCTTCCTATTTATAAGAAATGCCCTGGCTCCCATTTCTCTAAAAAAATTACAAATAAGGCTGGGGTATAGCTCAGTGGTAGAGTATGTACAAGGCCCTGGATTCAATCTCTAGCATCAAAATTAACTAACTTATTAATCAATTATATTTATATATATACACACACACATATATATATATGTACATATATATGCCTTATTTTTAGCTAAGCAAGCATCATTAAACCTCTCGTGTTACTGAGTATTCTATAAAATACAATATAATGTCTGTGTATAACATTGATTAAATAAGCCTTCATTTTTTTACTCCTTGCTTTTTTTTAACTTTTAGATTGGTTCCCATTTTTCACTATTAAAAAAAATAACACTATAATGAATATCCCTGTGTACAAATCCTTCTATAGATCTCTGCTCATTTATTCAAATAAAGTATTGGGGAAAATCCCTTAAAAATTATACCCTTTGGTTCCCATGAGAAATGTAATGTTATTTTATTTCATCTTTTCCCGATGATGGATGAGAAAGAAGTCACTGTTATCTGCTTGGAAATTCGATTTGCAAACCTCTGACAATAGTGAAACTGAATATTTTTAAATATTTATTGGACATCTGTGTTTTGTGGTTTGTTTTCTTTTTACTTTCATGAGCTGCCTGTTCATGTCCCTTCTTATTATTTCTTCTGCTAGTTTTCTTTCTATCAATTTGATTTTTTAAGACTCAGTATAGATACAATACATATTCAGAAAATGACTAGTTGTTCAATGTTACTATCATGCAAAGTAGAATTAAAGACAAAAGCCTTAAAGATGTCAGGGCTCGGGAAATGATTCCCCCAAAGTAAGGCTCTGGGGCAGGAGGCTGAGTGTTTTGAACAACAGACATAGGAACGCCTCAGAAGTAGCCTCAGACCAAGGTCTGTCTGCCCTTCTCTGCCCACCTGTCCTTTGCCCCTGATCGTCCCTGAAGTAAGCCACAGAAACCAGAATTCCTCTTCCCCAATGTGGGACTTAAAACCTAGAACCCTACTATAGCTACATATAACATGTCCCCTAAAGAGCTCACTTACTAAATGTTGGAGCTGATAGTCATAAGGGTTGTAATCCCAGCAGTGGATAAATCTACTGTAATGGATTTATCTGGGCTGTGGCCTGGGCTGGTAGGTATGGCTGCGGGGGGATCCCCAAACTGCATGCAACCTTGAGAATTACATACAATTCCTCCTCCCCCTGGTCTCTCTCTTGCTTACAGCCGCCATGATTCGAGGAGCGCAGCCCATGGGCTTTCCCTCTCTCCGCCTCCCGCCACCATACCCTGAGATCCGAGATCCCCGGCCTCACAAGGACTGAACCCAAAACCGTAAGAAAATAAACCTGTCCTCTAAATTATGTAGTCTTTAAATTGTATCTGTAAGAATGCTGACCGGAACAAATCCCTTCCCCCAAAGCCAGACATAAAACCTAGAATTATCACTCTAGCTGTTCCCTGTCTTCCTGTCTAGGAGCTGAGCATAAAGAAATTTCCTGATGACTCTCGTCCAATGGGGGAACATGAGGTCCTCGTTCCAGAGGGGCCCTGGCTCCCTCTTCAGAGGAAGGAGGGCTACAGAGAGGCCAAGAAGAACCTGAGAAGACAGTCACGCTGGGCTCCAGCCTCAATGGAATGGGCCACACCAGTCCCTGCTCAGGCCAGGGGCTCTGTTTCTTGATGCTGTGAGTACAGGTCCCTTCCAGGACCAGCTCGGCACACAGGACAGGTCATTGGCGCATCCCAGATGCCTAAGAGAAGGGTCTAGGAAGGTAAGCACCAAGACCAAGGGCAAGGGCAGGAACTGGAGGGGGGTCCCGCACCTGACATCTCCTTTTTGTTCCTTGCCTGTTTCCCAAGTCCCCTCTCCAGAATTCTGAGTGAGTTCTATTAAGATTTCTCATTCCTCAATGTGAGAAAGGACTCCCCAAGTCTGGATTCATCCCCATACTACACCTGACATGTGAAGACAAGAGTAGAAAAAGAAAGGATTGCTTCCCTGAAGTGTGTGGACAGCCCTCTTTTCTTTTTAGAAAATACACAGATCTTAGCCAGGTGTACACACTTGTAATCCCAGTACTTGGGAGGCTGAGACAGGAGGATCCAGGTCCGCAGCCAGTCTCAGTTACTTAGTGAGGCACTCCGCAACTTAGTGAGACCCTGTGTCAAAATAAAGAAGAAAAAATAGAGCTGGGGGTATAGCTCAGAGGTAGAATGCCCCTAAATTCAATCCCAGTACCACAAAAAAAAGAAAGAATGAAAATACACAGATCAGCCAGGCATGGTGGCCCGCGCTTGTAATCCCAGCATTTGGGAGGCTGAGACCATAGGATCTGGGTTTGCAGCCAGCCTCAGCTGCTTAGTGAGGCACTCTGCAACTTAGTGAGACCCTGTTTTGAAATAAAAAATAGGACTGGGCTGTAGCTCAGAGGTAGAATGCCCCCAGGTTCCATCCCCAATACCGCAAAAAAAAAGAAAATACACAGATCTTAGCCAGGAGCAGTAGTGCATGGCTGTGATCCCAGTAGTTGGGAGGCTGTGACAGGAGGATCACAGCCAGCCTCCGCAATTTAATAAGACCCTTAGCAAGACCCTGTTTCAAAATAAAAATAAAAAGGGCTGGAGATGTAGCACAGAGGTATACAACTCCTGAGTTCAATCCTCAGTATCAAAAGAAAACCCAAAAGTAAACAGATCTCCAGTCACTGGGCCAGCAGTCTAGTCTACAGAAGTGCTTTCAATTCCAATACACTGTAGGAAATTTGTTGGGTTTGGGCAACTCTGGAGGAGCAAATACAAGAGACAGAAGAGGGGAAGAAACTGAGCTGGACCCACACACTGACTGTCCCCCTCTCTTGTCGAGGGTGATTTAAATCAGCAAACCTTTTTTCAGAATTCCTGCTCTCCGGGTTAGCACCATATGTCTCCCAGGCAAAATCAGACCCATTCCTGTTCTTGTCAGCAGAGCTTCATTGGAACGCAACCACACACTCGTTCATCCATGGAGCGCCACTGGCTGCCTTCCTGCTACCCCAGGCGAGCTGAACACTTGTTCCCAAGAGCCACCAAGTAGCCAGGCATGGCAGTGCATGCCTGTAATCCCAGTGTTTGGGAGACAGAGATGGAAAATTGCCTTCACAATTTAGTAAGATTCTCAGTAATGTAGTTAGACTGTTTCAACATAAAAAGGGGGAAGGGGGACTGGGGGTGTAGCTCAAAGGTAGAATCCCCCTGGGCTTAATCCCCAGGACAATAAATAAGTAAATAAATAAATGACCCCAAGATGGTGTCTGAGTGAAACACCTCTCCTCAGGCACTGTGAGCTCGAATCAAATCTGCCATAAAAGCAGCTTCTTGATGGAAGAAAAAAAAAAAAAAAAAGCAACAAAAAAGCAAACAAAACGACGAAATTTGAACTACAACTAAAGAGACCTCAGAAAGCCGACCAGGGAGAGCAAAGGAGCCCAACCACATGGCAGTGGCACCAAGCCTCGGAGCCACGGCGGCCCTCCAGCAGCGTACCCAGCAACCAGATGTGGAGTAAGCGACTCCAGAACCCCACATCCTAACCATGAGGCAGATCCCCGCACCTTCCACAGCGACCGGAACTCATGGTAAGACCAGCGTAAGCCCCCAAGGAACCACCCCAGCTCACCTTTCCCTCCAGAGCCAGAGCAGCAATCAACTGCACTGCAGAGCTTGAATCAAAACTGCCGCAAATGCAGCTTCTTGATGGAAGGAAAGAAAAGCAAAGCAGCAAAAGAGTGAACAAAGCAACAAAAGCAGCTGAACAGAACTCGGGGAGAACAAAGGAGCCTGCATGCACCGCAGGGCATGCGCTGTGAACAGGCGGCCACCACCTTACCAGCCACCATCTTGGCAGTCACCAAGAGCAGCATCTATTAGCACCAAGACCTCCAACAACCTCCTGCACACCCAACGACCAGAAGTGGAGTAAGCGACTATGGAATTCCACACCCTAATCAGGCGGCATATCCCCGCAGGATCAACAGTGATCAAGAACACCTGGGACACCCCAGATTACCCCTCTCACTGGAACCAAAGCAGCAGGGATCTGTAGTTAAATTGAACCCCCAGGGTGCGGGGAACCCTATACAAAGTGCAGATGCAGTCACCCACCCTTCAAGCTATTGGATAGAGCAGAAGTGCGAAGAGTCCCAGTGCACACAGGGCATAAGAAACTTCCAGGCACTGGAAAAAATCCGGCATATAGATGGCACTCCTGCCACCAGCAAAGGCAGAGAGAGAGATGTAGACAGGCCCTGTGGAGAGCTCAGAGACACAAGTTTGCAGTGGGAGAGGCATCAGCAGAACCGCTGCCTGCACTGATAGAGCAAATAAGAATACCAGAGACACACTCATAAATTTAAGCTCTGTACTTACAAACTAGCAGGGTTTTTCTTTTGTTTCTTGTTGTTGTTTTTTGGTTTGGGTTTTTGTTTTTCATTGTGTGTGTGTGTGTGTGTGTGTGTGTGTGTGTGTGTGTGTGTGTTATGTTTTATTTGTTTTTACTCTGTTTTCTCTTTGTATTGCCTTGATTTACTTATGTTTTTTGGATGATTGATTGTTTTATTATTTTTTGCTTAATTTGTTGAATCTCCTCCTTATCCCTTTTACAAGCTTCCCTCCTTCTCTCCCATCTATATTCTTTTTCTCAACACTTTTCCCCTTCACTCTTCTTTTTCCTTTTTTCCCTGTCTTATATCAAGACCATCTCATACTACCACACTTAAAACTCTACATTGACTACCAGAATCCCCCGAAATCTACCATCTCTAATCTTTTTTTTTTTGGCAGTACTAGGATTGAACTCAGGGGCATTCTACCTCCGAGCTATACCCCCAGCCCTATTTCTTATTCTTTATTTTAAAATGGGGTCTCACTAAGTTGTGGAATGCCTCACTAGGTAGCTGAGGCTGGCCTCAAATCCAGATCCTCCGGTCTCAGCCTCCCAAATGCTGGGATTACAAGCGTGTGCCACCAAGCCTAGCTCATCTCTAATCTTTACAATATATCACCTCAACACACTCAACCTTTTATTCCACTGGACCATACCCTCAACTTTACCCTATTCTTGCATCACTGTGACTTCTCACCCAACCTTTACCACTGAACACAACCTGTCCCTGTATATACCATCGGTCACCTCTAAACCCCTACTGTAGAGATTGGATGAAAAAACTTGCAAGAGCAGCAAAGATATAAATTTAAGAACAGGGGAACCATGGGAAGGAAAAATAGCAAAGAAACTATGAGCCACCACAACTCCTCAGTAACAGATCTCACCAACCCAGAATGGCAGAGATTACCAGAAGAACAATTCAGATCTAGAAACATTACAGGATTTTCAGAAAGAATGTAGGGAAAGTTGGAAAGAAATAAAGGAACAAATAAACAAAGAATCTGACACCCTGAACAGGAACCAAAGAGAAGCATTGAAGGAAATGAAGGATGTGAAAGATGCAATAACTGAAATGAAGGCATCAATACAAACTATAAACAGTAGATTAGACCACATGGAAAATAAAATATCACTCTTAGAAGATGACCTTTCCAAAAATAAATACATAATTTAGAAAAAAATTCAACAGTATGAATTGGACATCGATAAGATCTGGGCCAATTTTAAAAGAGCTAACCTAAGAATAATAGGCATAGAAGAGGGATTAGAAGTTGAAACTTATGGAATAAACAATCTCTTCCAAGAAGTAATATCAGAGAATTTTCCAAACATAGAAAGAGAAGTCGACACACAGGTGCAGGAAACATACAGAACTCCCTCGAGACAAGACCAAAGAAGAGGTTCACCACGCCACATAATAATCAAGTTGACCAATGAAGAGGCTAAGGAGAGAATTCTAAAGGCAACAAAAGTAAAAGGCCAAGTGACATTTAGAGGCAAACCAATTATAATCACTCCAGACCTCCCAAAACAAGTCATGAAAGCCAGGAAAGGCTGGCGCAACATATTCCGAACTCTGAAAGAAAATAACTTGCAGCCAAGATTCTCCTACCCAGCAAAACTCTCTCTCAAAATTGACGAGGATATACAAATCTTCCATGACAAACAGAAACTGAAAGCATTTATGTCTTCCAAACCAGCACTAGAGAAAATATTCAGAGATTAACTACAAAGAAGAACTAACAAGTAAACGTCAGAACCAGAGAAACAATAATTTCCAGGAAGCAAACAACTAAGCAAAGAACACCACCGAAAACAAAAGTCAAAACTCAAAATGATAGGAATTGAAAATCATCTCTCAATAATCACACTGAATATAAATGGTCTCAACTCTCCAATAAAAAGGCACAAGATGGCAAAATGGATCAAAACCCAGAATCCGTCTATATGCTGCCTGCAAGAAACACACCTTACAAGCAAAGATTCCCACAAACCAAAGGTGAAGGGCTGGAGTAAGTAATCCATGCCAATGGAACTCGAAGACAAGCAGGAGTAGCAACCATAAATCAGATAAATTAGACTTCAAGCCTAAGCTTGTAAGGAGAGACAAAGCAGGTCATTTTTTACTATTAAAAGGAACAATCCAGCAAGAGGAAATAACAATTATCAACATCTATGCCCCAAACAAAGGTGCAGCTACTTTCATAAAACAAACTCTGTATGATATAAAGACACACATAGATCCCAATACTCTAATACTGGGAGACTTCAATACTCCTCTCATATCACTAGAACCATCTTCTAAACCAAAGGTCAGTAGAGACGTCTCAGACCTAAAGAATACCATAAGCCAAATGGACCGATTAGACACATATAGACTCTTTCACCCAACTACAGCTGAATTCACATTTTTCTCAGCTGCACATGGAATCGTCTCCAAAATAGACCACATTCTGGGCCACAAAATGAGCACTGGCAAATTTGAAAAATGTAACATAATTCCCTGCATCTTTTCAGACCACAATGGAGTGAAACTAGAAATCAACTCCAAGAAGACCCAGAGTAACCATGTGAACACATTGAAACTGAACACCACATTGCTGAATGAGGATTGATTGGGTCATAGAAGAAATAAGGGAAGAAATTTAAAAATTCCTAGAAACCAATGAAAACAGAGACACAACATAGCAAAACCTCTGGGACACTTTGAAGGCAGTACTAAGAGGAAAATTTATAGCACTGAGTGCCCACATAAGAAGAATGGAAACTCACCAAATATTAACCTAATGACACAGCTCAAAGCCCTTGAAAAACAAGAACAGTCCAACCCCAAAGCCAATAGAAGACAGGAAATCATGAAAATCAGAGCAGAAATTAATGAAATAGAGAATAAAAAAACAATACAGAAAATCAACAAAACCAAAAGCTGGTTTCTTGAAAAAATAAACAAGATCAATAAACCATTGGCCAACCTAACCAAAAGAAAGAGAGAATCAACCCAAATTACCAAAATAAGAGATGAAAAAGGTGATATTACCACCGACAGTATGGAAATACACAAGATCATCAGAAACTATTTTGAAAAAACTATACTCCAACAAAATGGAAAATATAGAAGAAATTGACAAATTTCTAGACACATATAACCTTCCTAAATTGAGTCAAGAAGATATAGAAAACTTAAACCAACCAATAGCAATCAAAGAGATAGAAATAGCAATAAAGAGTTTCCCATCAAACAAAAGCCCAGGGCCAGATGGTTTTCCAAGTAAATTTTATAAAACATTTATAGAAGAGCTAATCCCAATACTCCTCAAGCTATTCCATGAAATAGAAAGAAACCGGACCCTCCCAAACACATTCTATGAAGCCAGCATCACATTAATACCAAAGCCAAGTAAAGATAGCTCAAGAAAAGAAAACTATAGGCCTATATCATTGATGAAGTTAGATGCAAAACTGCTAAACAAAATACTAGTAATGCGCATTCAAAACCACATCAAGAAAATTATACACCATGACCAAGTCGGGTTCATCCCAGGGATACAAGGCTGGTTCGACATATGAAAAACAATCCATGTAATTCACCACATAAACAGAATCAAAGACAAAAATCACATGATCATCTCAATTGATGCTGAAAAAGCATTTGACAAGATCCAACACCCATTCATGCTAAAAGCACTTCAGAGAATCCGAATAGAAGGAACGTACCTCAATATCATAGAGGCAATATACAATAGGCCCACAGCCAACATCATATTAAATGGAGAAAAACTGCAAGAGTTCCCACTAAAAACAGGAACAAGACAAGTATATCCATTATCATCTCTTCTGTTCAATATAGTACTTGAGACTCTATCTAGCCAGAGCAATAAGGCAAGAGAAGGAAATCAAAGGAGTGAAAATAGGGAAAGAAGAACTAAAAGTTCTTTGTGCAGATAACATGATACTATACAAACTCAACCAAAAAACTTATGGAACTGATCAACAAATTCAGCAAAGTGTCTGGATACAAAATCAATCTTAAAAAATCATAAGCTTTCCTGTATGCCAACCATAAATCCACTGAAAAAGAAATCCAGAAAACAATTCCACTCACAATACCACCCTGAAAAATAAAATACTTAGGGATAAGCCTAACCAAAGAGGTAAAAGGCCTCTATAAGGAAAACTATAAAAATTTGAAAAAAGAAATTGATGAAGGCCTTCCATGCTCTTGGATAGGCAGAATAAATATCATCAAAATGGCCATCCTCCCAAAAATGATCTATAGATTCAATGCAATATCCATGAAATTACCAAGGTCACTCCTCACAGACATAGAAAAATCAGTCCTTAAATTCATTTGGAACAACAAAAAGCCCAGAATACCCAAAGTTGTTCTTAGCAACAAGAACCATGCAGGAGGTATCACAATACCTGACTTCAAATTCTACTACAAAGCCACAGTAATAAAAACAGCATGGTATTGGCACAAAAACAGACACATAGACCAATGGAGCAGAATAGAAGACTCAGAAACAGACCCACAGATTTACAGTCAACTGATTTTTGACAAAGGAGCCAAAAATATACACTGGAAAAAAGATAGCTTCTTTAACAAATGGTGTTGGCAAAACTGGTTAACTATATGCAGAAAAATGGAAATAAACCTCACTTTCTCACCCTGCACAAGAGTCAACTCAAGGTGGATCAAAGACCTAGAAGTCAGGCCAGACACCTTGCAGCTACTTGAAGAGGGCATATGGCCAACACTTCAAAACATAGGCACAGATAAAAACTTTCTAAACAAGACCCCAAAAGCACAAGCAACTCAAAGGAAGATCAATACATGGAACTGCATTAAACTGAAGAGCTTCTGTGCAGCAAAGGAAACTATCAAGAACCTCAACAGAGAGCCCACAGAGTGGGAGAAAACTTTTGCCAACTACTCTTCTGATAGAGGTCTAATATCTAGGATATACAGAGAACTCAAGAAAATCAAAGCTAAGAAAACAAATAACCCAATCAAAAAATGGGCAAAGGATCTAAATAGACACTTCACAAAAGAAGAAATACAAATGGCCAATAAATGTCTAACTCCAATCAGAACGGCAATCATAAAAAACACAAACAACAACAAATGCTGGCGAGGGTGTGGAGAAGTAGGAACCCTAATACATTGTTGGTGGGATTGCAAATTAGTGCAACCACTTTGGAAAACAGTATGGAGGATCCTCAGATGAATGGGAATGAACCTACCATATGATTCAGCAATATCACTTCTGGGTATCTACCCAAAAGAATGGAAACTAAACTATCAGACCAATGCATGTGTATCTGTTTATAGCTGCACAATTCACAATTGCCAAACTATGGAAACAGCCAAGATGTCCATCGACAGATGAATGGATTACAAAACTATGGGATATGTATACAATGGAATTTTACTCAGCCATAAAGAAGAACAAAATCATGTTATTTACAGGGAAATGGATGCAACTGGAAAACAGTATGTTAAGTGAGATTAGCCAGTCACAAAGAGTAAAGAAACATATGTTCTCCCTAATATGCGGATGTTAGGGAGTAGATGGGGCATAAGAGGGACTCCAGATGAAAAAGGAGAAACCCTAGATAAGCAAAGAATTTGACTTAACTGAAGGGGATGGAGGGGGCGGGGGGGACACCCTAATGCACATGATGTACTTTCATGAATATATCAAAGTCAATCACTAAACTGAACTTGAGAAGGAGGGAGGGCGAGGAGTGGGGAGGGAATTGGGGAAGGGTTAAATGAGAAATGTGTGCATATATGCCTTTACCAGCTTGTACCTAACAAAGATGTATGCTTACAATGCACCAATTATTATAAAAAATTTAAAAATAATAATAAATAAATAAATATGTGGGTGTTCCTATACCCATTTTCCAGATGAGGAAACTGAGACAGAATGATAAACCAGGACTTGTCCAAAGTTCTTGGACAAATGATCCCCTCTTCACTAAGCAGTATATGGTCGCCCTGTGAGATGTGACTCTCATTCCTTCTCTAATCCTTGATTCTCAACTCCTTCACCACCTGATTTAAAACCCACCTTCTCCAGGAAAGATCCTCTGACTGACTCTCTCCTGACCCTGGGTATGACTCTGCACACAGCTCAATTCTTAGAGCATTTGTTATTTGTTTATATAATTTGTTTATGCTTTGCTTTCCATTTACAGCACATACCTATATAGAAACTTTATTTGGGGGGGGGGGGTTGAACTCAGAAGCATTCTACCTCTGAGCTGCAATCCTAGCCCTTTTTATTTTATTTATTTATTTATTTATTAATAGAGTCTTACTAGGTTGCTGAGAGTCTTGCCAGGTTGCTGAGGCTGTCCTTGAACCTATGATCCTCCTTTCTCAGCCTCCCAAGTACTAAGATTACAGGTATGTGCCACCACACCCAACTTAAAAAGATATTTTTAACTTATTATTTTTTATTAAAAATTTTAGTGAAGTATAAATAATATGCAAAGACTGCATACTTAATGCATTGCAATTTAATGAGTTTGGTCATTCGTAAACACCTGTAAAACCATCTTCACAGTCAAAGTAATGAACATATCCATCAGCTCCTAAAGTTTTGGAGGGTTGTTTGTATTTTTTGTGGGAAGAACACTTAATATGATTGATAAGTACCTGAATTACTGTATGCAAATTGAGTTTTAAGAATTCAAATATATTTTCTCATGTATATGTCATAATTTACATCTTTCACAGAAAAAAAAATGGGACTTTCAGAAATAATCACAAATCATGCTTTGATACCTTAATAATCAATACATTTCTCATAAAATATATGATATTTTAGTATTATAGAGCATATTTGTAGCTTTTTTTTTTTTTAGGTTTTTCTCTGATTGCAAGGAACCAGAAAACACTCTTATCAACCCAGGTGTTAAAGAAAACTTCAGCAGACACTTGTTAAAAGTGGTAAGACAGACTCAATTCAAGTTATTGCAGTAAGAAAGCCTTCCACAGCCGGGCATGGTGGCGCACGCTTGTAATCCCAGCATTCGGGAGGCTGAGACCGGAGGTTCGAGGCCAGCCTCAGCTACCTAGTGAGGCACTCCGCAACTTAGTGAGACTCGGTTTCAAAATAAAGAATAAAAAATAGGGCTGGGGGTGTAGCTCGGAGGTAGAATGCCCCTGAGTTCAATTCCCAGTACCGCAAAAAAAAAAGAAAGCCTTCCACACAGAACTGAGCACAAGTCCAACTCCAAGTTCAGCAAGGGCAGCTAGGGTTTATAGCAAACAGGCATGTGCATATGTCGGTGGATATATAATTATTACAAGCATTTGATTAGATGGCAATTGTGGAGAAAAGGGGGTAAAGAGCTTGATTGGATATGAAGGGGGTGAGGGACTCCCTCTCTCTCTCAACTGGCTTAGCAGGATTCATGTTAAAACTGGGCTTGGGAGCCAGACATAGTGGCGCACGCTTGAATCCCAGCATTTGGGAGGCTGAGACCAGAGGATCCGGGTTCGAGGCCAGCCTCAGCTATCTAGTGAGGCACTCTGCAACTTAGTGAGATCCTGTTTTAAAATAAAGAATAAAAAATAGGGCTGTGGGTATAGCTCGGAGGTAGAATGCCCCTGAGTTCAATCCTCAGTAGCAAAAGACCAGGCCTAGTTGAAAAGAGGGTGCAGAGGAGCCTGACTAAACTTTGGTCAAGGAAGAAGTCCTTGTCACAGGAATGGGAGTTTAAGAATAAAATAGCAAATAATGAGCTGCCCTGCTCATTGCATCTTCCACGACTGTTAGTCAGATTTTTTATCACTGTGACCAAAATACCTGTCAAGAACAACTTAGGAGAGGAAAGGTTTATCTGGTTCATGATTTCAGGGGTTCAGGCCATGGCCAGCCAGCTCCAAGGTAGAAATATCATGGCGGCAGGACAGGGCAGCCAAGAAGCAGAGAGAAGGAGAGGAAGGGACCAGAGACATATATAGAACTCAAGGCTACACCCCCAATGGTTTACTTTTCTCGCCATGCCCACCTGCCTATAAATGCATTCGAATGATTAATTCATCAACAGATTTATCCACTGATGGAGTTAAATCCCTCATGATTCAACTATTTCACCTCTAAATCTGGCTGTATTGCCAATGCCTGGGCTTTTCTAGGGGATATTCTATATCCAAACCATAACAATGCCCAAGTCTTCTATCATCTTCATGACTCTGCAGCCTTCTCCCTCTCTCTTTGTTTCTACTGGTACTATCACTGCTTGCACCAGCTAGAGTTCCTGGCTACAAACCACTGGGATCAATCCAGTGGTTTAATGGCAGAAAGGGAGCTTATTGAAATGACACCGTAAAAGGCACACAGGATAGACAGCGACTCTGTAGGATAAGGCTCAGAAATTGTGTGGGAACTGAGAAAGAGCAGAGACAAAGAGATCAGCCAAGGCCACGCTGCAGAACACGATCTTCAGCTGTCCCCTGATGATCAGTCCTGCCTCAGTACTACTATGAGTACCCTTTGCATGCATCAGCTCATCCAGGTTCCAAGTCCCAGATCAGGGCACTTGATAGAAGTCCCCAATCATGGCAGGGGCCACAGGAACAGAGACAAGATAGAACTGATGGAGCTCGGTGGCTGAGCAGAAGTTGGGGAAAGGAAGATCCATCCGAGATATTTGCCAAAATGTGTTTCAACTACACACAGTAGGATAAGAATGAGAAGTAGCCATCTGATTCCAAAGAGCGGTGTGAAAATTGCAGACTGAACACATACCAAATTGTCTTGTTGCATTTGGATGCCAGCCTCCTTTCTCACCTCTCACCTCAAACTTTACGCCCATTCAACCAGATGGAAAGACCTTAATGTCCAAAACATAGTATGTGGTTCCTGTTTTCCTAGTCCATAAAAATGCCCTCTGCCTTGTCCACTGGGCAAGTTCTTGTTCTTTGGCCCAACCTGGTTAGTACTTACTCCTTCATGAAGCTTTCTCTAATGTCACTCCCTGCTCTCCGTCCTTATACCCTGCCATTCTTACACACAGTCCATTATAATGTCATCATGTAGCTACGTCATTCTCTCCCCTTCTATTGGAATGAGCCCCTGATGCATTTATTATTGGAGGACATTAATAATGTTTAACAATCTATACATTAAAATGTATACATATTAAGTCAGCATGTAAGTTGATTTTTAAATGCACTCCTTTTTATTCTTTAGAGAAACCTAACTAGATTATTACAGATATATGTATATATGTATTCATTAATGCTTATGACAGGTTGACATTCAATAGACTTTAATAAACTTGTCTTATTAAATAAAGGTAACGTTCAACAGGGACGGTGAAAGGGGGCTTTCCCTGGCCCCAAACACCCCCACGAGTCCCACCCATTCTCCTCCAGAGTCTCTCTCCTGCCTCAAAGGTACCTTTGATGTCTGGAAAGACTGAATGAAGCACTGAACTGGTACCTGGGTAACCCCCACTGCTACTCACCCTCTTTTCCTGGCTATATAGAGATATGGATATAGATATAGATTATATATAGAGAGAGAGAGGATGTGTGTATATACATATGTAAGTATGCACACACACTTTCTATATAATATTTATATAGTGCAATATAAGTACATATCTTAATGAAATTTTAAGTGACACAAACATATATGCACACATCCCTTGGTGTATTTCCCTCTGCATACCTCCCCCCTTCCCCTTCCTCCCTCCTCATACATGTTAGTGAGACTGTGAGTGAAACCTTGCATAGAGGTAACCTTGTGTGACCTGTTCTCTCCCTCAATCCTCATTTTCCCCTCCCCATAACCCTCCCCAATCCTTTTACTATTTTACTGCTGCTCTCCTCTTTTTGTTTTTTTGTTTTTTTGTTTGTTTGTTTGTTTGTTTTTGCAGTACTGGGGATTGAACTCAGGGGCATTCTACCTCCGAGCTATACCCCCAACCCTATTTTTTATTCTTTATTTTGAAACTGAGTCTCACTAAGTTGCGGAGTGCCTCACTAGGTAGCTGAGGCTGGCCACGAACCCGGATCCTCCGGTCTCAGCCTCCTGAATGCTGGGATTACAAGCGTGCGCCACCACGCCCGGCTTGCTCTCCTCTTTTAACTGAAGTCCCTTTGCTTCCTATTTTTGTTCTATCTTCCACATATCAGAGAAAACATACGACTGTTGATTTTCTGAGACAGGCTCATCTCACTTGGCATACAATTCTTTAGTCCCATTTCTTTTTTTTTTTTTTTTTTTTTTTTTTTTTTGCGGTACTGGGGATTGAACTCAGGGGCATTCTACCTCCGAGCTACACCCCAGTCCTATTTTTTATTCTTTATTTTGAAACAGGATCTCACTAAGTTGCGGAGTGCCTCACTAGGTAGCTGAGGCTGGCCGCGAACCCGGATCCTCTGGTCTCAGCCTCCCAAATGCTGGGATTACAAGCGTGCGCCACCACACCCGGCTAGTTCCATTGTTTATTCTTTATGACTGAGTAAAACTCCATTGTGTGTATATACTAAAGTTTCATTATCCATCATTTGTTGATAGATACCTATGTTGGTTTCATAGTTTGTCTATTGTGATTTGTTCTGCTATAAGCATGGGTATCACTATAGTATTCTAACTTTAATTTCTTTGGAAAGATACCAAGGAGTGGTATAGCTACATCATGTGGTGGTTCCATTCCTAGCTTTTTGAAGAATCTCCATAGTGATCTCCAAAGCAATTTTACTAATTTACAATGCCACCAGTATATAAGAGTTTCCTGGCTTTCTAATACTCAAAGTCATAAGGAGACAATAGTTTCCACCAGAACTGGCAACCACAGCTTTATGGGCCCAGATGGACATCAAGTATTTGCCCGGTGGGTACCAGAGCCACCACCACTGTTTCCACATTGGCTTCAAACCCACCTGACCAAGAAGAAACACGTAGATGTGCCAGAAGCCATGGAGAGCTGGTTTGGGTGGCCAGGAGTGTGGCAGGGACTGGGGAAGCTGTGTGGCCTGCTTCCATGAGCTGCGCTTCCCAGGAGCAGGGGAGTTTCAGTGGGGCACAGACTGGTGCTCTGGAGTCCACAGGGGAAGGAGGCAAATAAAAGGCATGTAGAAGGTGGAACTTTAGGGTCACTGGTGGATGAGGGCACCAAGAAACAGAACAGAGGCCAGCCAGAGCTCTGAGCCAGGCTTAATCTAATGTGCCAGGATATGGAAGGATGTGGAGGGTCCCAAGTCAGAGGACAGTGTCCAGGGCCACAACAGGGAACTTGAGGACTCCAAGACAGAGTCTATGTACCATACAGTGTGGAAGTAGTCAACTTTTGAACTATTAGTATGGCTGTACTGCTACATAACTGCTGAATTTCCGCCTTATACAAAAATCTGATTTATATACTGCCAGGGATATTGGAGACTGGCCTATTCAACATCTATTCTAATTCATTCCTGGCATCTGTTTTCTGAAAGGTGTGATGTGTAGCTAAAACATACGTCTCCCAGACTCCTTTGCAGCTGCCATACAGTTAGGATCCATACAGAAGTTGGGTTCCTTCAACCACATGAACTTGGCATGAGATGATGAATGAAAACTACGTTTTCAGGAGAGAGGTAGAGTGCGCGGCATCCGTTTGCTGGTGCAAATCATGGCAGAGGTGATGTGGTCCCAGAGCCAGAACCCAATGGAGAGCCCATGTGTCCTTCGCTTCCCTGTTCTCTAGTGTGGGTTTGGAAGCTCAGCCTATAGTTTATTTTATGCAGGACCCATGGTAATTCAGTATTACAGCCAGATCGCTTGACAAGTGCCCTGTGGATGCTAAAAGGCCGAGGATGTAGATCAGTAGTAGAGTATTTGCCAAGCATGCACGAGGTCCTGGTTCAATCCCTCGTACCAACCCCAGCCTCACAATTTATACAAAAATTAACTCCAAGTGGACCTCAAATGTACATGTAAAACTCTAAAACGTTTTTTAAATTAAAAAGTAGATGCTAATACCTATGGCTCAGAACAATAACCAAATAAAAGACACCAGAAGCAAAATTCAGGAAAGAGCTCCTCAAGGGAACATAGAACCAGAGCTTGAACTCCTGACTTGTTTCTCTCTAAAGACAGTGCCAGCCCTGTCTGTCACTCTTAGACATCAGGGCACACGGTCGTGGCATGCAGTGGCAAATTGGTGACTTAACTTGTCACTTTGAGTTGTCTTGAATGAGGGGCGTTGAGGACCATTGATGATAATAGGGAGCACGAGAAACACAGACTGTAGGAAGCGGCCATGAGCCTGGTGCACTGGGGGAAAGGAGGTTCCCCAACTTTGGAAATTAATGAACCCGGCTCCAACCTAGCAGAGCGTGACACTGTGGGCCACCAGGCGAAGTAGTGATAGGTGGTGTTTGGCCCCAAGTCTATCTCAGAGTGACTCAGTGGACATCTAAACTCAGCCTGTGATCACTTCCACAATACCCGCTGGGAGTGTAGCTCAGGAAGAGAGCACATGCAAAGCAGACGCAAGACAACCCCCAACACCAAAAACAAACAGAAATAAATAAATACCCTGAGCGAGTGGCAGAATCTTCAATTTGTCCAGATATGGATTCTCATGAAAGACCCTATTCCTTTGAAAACAGAAATCAATGCCAGCCTCAAAGATGTGACAAATGCAGGTAGCAATCCCCTCCACATGTCCTTTTTAGTCACCTGCTCTCCCAGTCCTTGTCTAGAGAGAGGAGATCTCAGAGCAGGGCTCCCCTATGTTGGCACCACTGGCATTCTGACTGTAAATTCTTGCACTGTGAAGTGTTCAGCAGCTCCCCTGGCCTCTAGCCACTAGGTGCCAGTAGTACATCCTCCCGGTTGTGACAGTGCCCGCAGATCTTGCCAAATATCCCCAGGAGACAAAACTGCACTAGGTTGAGATGCACAGAGTGGCATCTTAATTAAGGATTAACTTACTCAGGGAATGACTCCACTTACGGCTGTGATTCTAGATTTGATTCCTTCACTAGAAAGAGGCTCATTCTTACTGGGCCTCTTTGGATTGCTACAGTATTTGTATGTGTATAGGTTTGGGGTATGTTTTTGTATGGTATTTGTATGTGTATGGTGTTTGGGGTACTGCTCTGGCCATTCATGTTGAAATATAGGTTTCCAGGCTTTAGCTGGAACAGCTCACAGAACTCAGGGACACATTTTCCTTACTATCACCAGTTTACCATACAGGGAATTGTAAAGGATATAGATGAACAGCCAGATCCAGAAACGGAGGTCTGGAAGGTCCCAAGCCCGGAAGCTTCTGACCTCATGGAGTTGGGATGTGCCACCTGCCGGCATATGCTTGTGTTCACCAACCCAGAAGCTCCCCACACCTGGTGTGAGGTTCCCTTCCATAGCCAGGACTGATCAAATCATTGGCCCCTGGTGATCAACTCAATCTCCAGCACCCCTGCCCTCCCTGAAGTTCAGGGAGTAGGGCTGAAGGTTCCAATGTCTACTTACATGGTCGGGTTCTCTGGCAACCCCAATCTGCCTCTTGAAGTTAATCTAGAGCCCCCTCCCCTTAGATAGCAATCATCTCATTATCATTATCTGAAGATTTCCAGGGTCTTAGAAGCTCTGTGTCAGGATCCAGGGAAGAGATCAACATATATTTCTTATTATGTCGCATCAGGTCCTGAAGACACAGGCAGTCCATGGCAGGCAGACCATGAGCAGGAGCCCACTGGCCCCACACACCTGCACCTGGCACATGGATGCAGGGCCACCCCCCTCTTGGCCACACCTGGAGCTTCTACACCTGCCAGGGTGATGTACTACCTCTCTCTCACAGCCACACCTGGGGCTTCCTTGGAGCAGAGAAAACTTCTTCCTCTCCCCGTGTATACCTTGCAAGGCTCCTGATTCCCCCCACACTTAGAACTCAAAAATTAGAATTTTACCAGATCCATCCTTTCCACTTCCTTCAAGACAGATTAGGAAACTGGTACCTGGAGAGGTCTGGTCACCTTCCACAGATGCTGAGGGCAGGGGATGACTGACCCAGGATGAGAACTCAGGGCTCCTCACTCATGCTCTTTCCACATATTTGAAGATAGAGAGATGGTCTTTTAAGATTCTCTGGTTAGAAGTGATGCTTCCACAAAAGAGACTTCCATCAAATGAGGAAAGAGACCAGTATAATAGTGGAAGGGTATTGGGAGAGGGAGAGGGGATTGAGGCTTGAGGAAGACAACAGTTCAAATAATCTTATGTCCATGCAAGAAGGTATCACTAGCGATCTTACTAATACATCTGGGGAGGGGAGAGGAGAGTGGAGTGGGTTGTGGAGGGGAAAACACCAAGTGCTGTGTGTGCATGTGTGTTTGTATCACTTTGAATCTCACTAGGATGAATTACAGTGCACCAATAAAAGTATTTTTTAAGTGATGCTGCACCCCATTTCTTTCTCTGTGTATGATAAGTGCTAGCATTAATCATACTCATAGAAAGAAAATTTATCTGTTGCATTTCACAACATTTTTAAATTTCTAGAAAAACAGAAGTTTTGACTGTGTGATGCAGAGCCTTCTTGTTGGCCCATTTCTGTTCTTTTGCTCTATTCCTAGGCTTAGCAAGTTTCTTTGAGTTTATAGGAATCCTATTCATGTCAAATAATCATAAGAGCATTTCAGCCTAGATTTTCTTAAGAACTGACACATGGGAATGCACTAGAATTGTGAAAATAACTCTTTGTGCAAGAAATTCAGCATCAGCCATGTGGGTTTTTTTCTTTTAAGATATTGTGCCATAAGCCGGGTGTGGTGGCACATGCTTGTAATCCCAGCTTTCGGGAGGCTGAGACCGGAGGATCCGGGTTCTCGGCCAGCCTCAGCTACCTAGTGAGGCACTCTGCAACTCAGTGAGACTCGGTTTCAAAATAAAGAATAAAAAATAGGGCTGGGGGTATAGCTCGGAGGTAGAATGCCCCTGAGTTCAATCCCCAGTACCGCAAAAAAAAAAAAAAAAAAAGATATTGTGCCATTACGAAGAATCTATATCACCTGATGAAATTATTTCATCACCTTTGAAAAATAAGATTTCTAAGTTTCACATAAAATGTATTAATCTGATTATATAAAACTTCAAGGTAAGGCATTTTTCAAGAAGAGTTATAATATTAAAACTCAAATTTATTTTGTCTGTATTCCTTACCCATGAGGAGTATAGTGCTAAAATATTCTTAGGTTTTTCCACAAGATGGGGCTGTTCATCAAGCAATGCCGTTGCTAAGGAGCAAAGCACAGGTATTTCGGAAATGTTTCTTTGCAAAGTGTCACATTAGCAGTCTTGATGGGGTGACTCATTAACAGCAACTCTAGGGATCATTAGTTAAGGTAAAAGATCCCTAGTATGAGGAAAGAAAGAAAGAAAGAAAGAAAGAAAGAAAGAAAGAAAGAAAGAAAGAAAGAAAGGAAGGAAGGAAGGAAGGAAGGAAGGAAGGAAGGAAGGAAGGAAGGAAGGAAAAAAGAGAGAGAAAGAAAGGAAGAGAGAAGGAGGAGGAGGAGGAGGAGGAGGAGGAGGAGGAGGAGGAGGAGGGGGAGGAGACGGACCCGGAGACAGAGACTGAGACGAAGACGAAGACGAAGAAGAAGAGAGGAAAGGAGGAAGGAAGGAAGGAAGGAAGGAAGGAAGGAAGGAAGGAAGGAAGGAAGGAAGGAAGGAAGGAAGGAAGGAAGGAAGGAACTCAAAAGCCACTGCCCATAACCACTTGGCCCAGACTTAAGTCATCCTTTTTGCCCCGAAATACTGGCTCCAGTCAGAACCGACGCACAACATCTCCGCCCTGGTCAGCACAATCCGCTAAAGTCAAGCCAGTCAGCCACAGAGGAATCTGCTTCAACAGTTTTCCTTGCCCTAAGAAAGAGTGAGTACATGACAGCCTGTCGTGAAAAGGGGCACAACACTTCCTCCTTTGCGCGTTATGACTGTGGGTGACCACCGCAAGGCCAGCCGCTCACCCCTTGGGCTCAAGCCTCCTGCATCGCCACCTGCATCTTATCACAGGGCAATAAGCAGAGACACTTTTCCTAACCTGATTTGATTTTATTTTGGACAGGAGGAAGCATTTGTTAGCCTCTCACTTTCAAATCAGGCACCTTCATCTCCTCTCTCTACCCACCCACCCCTGTGCCCTGCGCCCTGCCTAGTTGCCACTTGTGTGATTTGACGTATAAACAGAGCAGAGACCGCCCAGTGTGCAGCTAGGTGGGTGTATGAAGTGCCGAGTGGGTGTCCTATGTGGGGGTCTCCATGTGGAGCTCACATGTTCCCAGTTGGCTGCCTGCCATTTCTGCCGGCCACCGCCAGAATAAAGGCATGTCTCATCCACCCTCGATGTCTTGCTTCTTTTTTGGAGGGACTACATTGAACCTGCAACTCCCCAGCCTTAGTTGGTTGTTATACACAGAGCCAGGGTTTGAGGTTCATCGACAGAGCGGGCACAGGGCTCCACTCTTGAGGAAGACAAAGTCCCAGGACACCTTCCAGGGGAAGCCCATTCCTCCTTGATTGAATTTATTGACATGTGGACCTCCGGGTCACACCCAAACTGGCTGGTTCCCATCCAAACCTGGAGGCTAAGGTCATTATAGAGCTGGGATAGTGGTCCTCAAATTTCAGGTCTCAGGAACCCTTCATACGCTTAAAAATTAGCAAGGACCTCACAGAACCTTTCTGTGTGGGGTGCTACCGATATAAAATGTCCCCGAAAGAGCTCATTTCTTAAGGTTTGGAGCCGATGCAATCCAGGTATGAGGGCTATAATCCCAGAAGCGATACATGCATTGTAACAGATTTCCCTGGGTGGTACCTGGTGGGCCTGGAGGAGGAGGTCCCTGGGGGATTATAGAAATGGTTCCTCCTCCCCCTGCTCACTCTTTTGTTTCCAGGCTCCTGATGTGACGGGCACAGCCCACCTCTTCACCCTGAGGTTTGCGATCCCCAGTCTCACATGGACTCTTCCCCAAACCGTAAGAAAATAAATCTTCTTCCCTCTAAGTTATGTGTTCAGATCTTTAGATTATGGTTGCAAGGATGCTGATGGATAGAGGGGGTGATTATATCCATATTTTCTGTCTAGAAATCAAAACAGAGACATGTCTAAAACACAATACATGAACACATTCACCCATCAGCAGCAAGGATGCAGTTCCACAGGGCAGATGTCTATGATCAGTGTGGACACAGTGTTGACCTTAAGGACCCCTGAAAGGTTGTGAGGCCACCCAGGGTCCTCGGCCATACTTTGAGAAACTTCAGGCTAAGGAAATAGGCAAAGTTCCCAGGCTTCTTCTAACTAATATCATTTCCCTTTTAACTAAAAGCCAAAAGGAAAAAAAAAACAAACAAACTCAAAAATGACATCTATGAGCAATCAGCTAGGGTTTTGTGGACGCTGTGGACCACCGGAGCTACTCAGGCCTGCCTCTTGTTCAGTCCCTCCAAATTTTCAGACCCACATGCTAGCACCCACAGGACGGTGCCTGTTGTGGTTGGTAGGATAATGGCCAAAGAGTTGTACCCTAACCCCTAGGCCCTGTGGATACCTTACTCACACAAAGAAGGAGAATGAAGGTTGCAGGTAGAAGTACGGTTGCTAATCAGCTGATCTTAAAATGAAGAGACAATCCTGGATTTTCCAGGTGAGCTGAGTACAATCCTAGAGGCCCTTTAAAGCACAAGAAATAGCCAGGCTTGATGTTGCACACCTGTAATCCCAGTACTTGGGAGGCTGAGACAGGAGGATTGCATGTTTTTTGTTTGTTTGTTTGTTTGTTGCAGTATTGGGGATTGAACTCAGGGGCATTCTGCCTCCAAGCTACACCCCCAGCCCTATTTTTTATTCTTTTATTTTGAAGCAGGGTCTCACTAAGTTGCGGAGTGCCTTCCTAGGTTGCTGAGGCTGGCCGCGAACCTGGATCCTCTGGTCTCAGCCTCCCAAATGCTGGGATTACAAGCATGCGCCACCACGCCCAGCTAGGATCGTATGTTTGAGGCCAGCCTCAGATACTTAGTAAGGCCCTCTGGAACTTGAAGAGACCCTGTTTCAAAATAAAATAGGGCTGGGGGTTAGTTCTGAGGTAGAATGCCCCTGGGCTCAATCCCCAGTATGACAAAGAAAAAAAAAAAGTGCTAGCAAGAGGCAGGCGAGGGGGGCCCCCGAGAAAGATCTGGGGCTAAGAAGCATGATCGGAGGGATGCAGGAGCCGGCTTTGAAGGGGGTGTGAGCCAAGCGACACAGTGGCCTCGGAAGCTGGACAAAACAGAGCAGCAATCTCTCCCCTGGGGCCCCCGGGAGGAGCACAGCCCCAAGAAGGCCTCTCTCTAACTCAGTGAGACAAAAGTCAGATCCTACACTAGAGACTGGAAGATAAGACCTGTGTGTTGCTTTAAGCCACAAAATTCATGATAATGTTTTACAACAGCCATAGGAAGTTGATACACCTGTGAACGCTGCACAGCACCTGGACCCTGCCCCCGACCATAGGAACCTCGCCTAGAGAATGCCTTCCCATGGAAAGAGCTCAGTGCACACCAGCTAGCAAGGAGGAGCTCATGCTGGGCTGTCAACACCCAGATACCGTGTGAATCCCCGGCCCCGCCGCCCTCCACCTCCCTAATCCTGTACGCAGTGACATCCTCTCTGGACCAAGGACCAGTCGCCAGTGGTTTTGCTGATGCTTCTGCCCTTATCCTTTTTTTCCAGTGGGCCCACTTTGGTTTCATCAGTCCTGCCCCCCCCATAATATTACATCAGTTGTCTTGAGGGGGATTACATAATTTAGCACGTAGTCCCCAATGTGCAAGCACTCTCTGGCCTGGATCATGACCACGCCAAAGGACTGGACCACCAGCAGGAGGCCTGGCAGTGTCACCAGCAGGTGCCAACGCTGGGCACAACTTGAGGTGGTCTCCTGTGGGCAGTGAACCCTCAGTGTGTGTGCAGCTGTGTGGAAAATCACTAGGGAAGGCGTGTGTGTGCATCCTGGACGCGTGTGTCAATCCACGTGTCAGCCAGAATACGGGATTCCCTCTCTAGAGGTCACTGGGGGTCATTTCAGAAATGGCCCAGCCCCTCTTCCTTCCTCAGAGTTGATTGGCTCAGAGAACACCAGCCCAAGCTGGACCAAGCAGAGTCTCCAATCCCGGAATCTAGAATTTGAGCTGAGAGAACCTGCCTCTTTGGTGACTGCAAACGCACAAATGCAGGAACCACAAGTAGGCAGCCTCTTATGGAGGGACTGTGGACCAAACGAAGCAGTCTCCAGGAAGAGAGGCATGAGAGAGAAGCTGATGTCCCCCAAGGGTGCAGAGAGGAGAGACCTGGGTCCTGACAGTGCTGGTCCCTACACCCTCCGGAGAGACCCAGCATCACAGTGCCCACGTTGGATCCCTGAGACCACCCTGATCCAGCCCCCTTTTCCTGCTTTAGTTGGCTTATATGTTCTGCAATCAGAAGAATACTAACCACCAGATGTGGTGGCTCATGCCTAGAATCCCAGTACTTGGGAGGCTGAGCTGGGAGGATTGCAGGTTGGAGATCAACCTCAGCAACTTAAAGAATAAAATGAGGCTGGGGTTGTAGCTCAGGGGTAGAAAGCACATGAGTTCAATTATCAGTGCCTCAAAAAGAATAAATAATAAGTAAATAAGAATACTAATCTGTGCATGATATCACCACCATAAGGGTCTAGAATCCAGTAGAAAGTATTTATTAAAAACACAGTAAAGCCAGGCATGGTGGCACATGCTTGTAATCCCAGTACTTGGGAGGCTGAGACTGGAGGATCCAGGTTCACAGCTACTTAGTGAGGCACTCCGCAAGTTAGTGAGACCCTGTTTCAAAATAAAGAATAAAAAATAGGGGTAGGGGTTTAGCTCGGAGGTAGAATGCCCCTGGGTTCAATCCCCAGTACCGCAAAAAAAAAAAAAAAAGTAAGATCTATAACCAAAATGTATTCAGCACTTCTACAAGTTCTTCTGAGCAAAATCTGGGGTAAAAACAAAACCTGTCTCTCATCTCCCAGCCCAGGGCTTCCTTGTTACCACAAGATACCTGCAATCTGCTTGTTACCCATGATGCACCACTTGAAGTGCCAGAGAATTAATGCCGATAAAGCAAAACATTCTCCAACAGGAGGCTGGAGCACAGGGCACTGACCTCCCTGCACACCACACCCTCCACCCTGGGTTCACAAGGTCTCATGGCAGATGGCCCCTGGAAGCATCTTTGGGGTAAATGAAAATGGAATGTATGCTAAAGTAACTGAGGCACAGGCTTAAGTAACCGGTACCCACTCTCCCCCAAGGAGACTGAGGGGAGAGGGAGCTGAGTGACATACCACTCTTGAATTTCTCACAGGAAAGACGTAGAGATAACCTTGGCAAACTAAGTTTCAATGCGTCACTAGCCATCCCAGACCAGAGAATTCATTAAGACACACCGATAGGACTCCTCGATAATGGCTAAATTCACCCAAAGAAAAATGAACATGGATAAGGGAGATTAGTCAGTCACAAAAAGTAAAAAATCATATGTTCTCCCTAATATGCGGAAGCTAGGGAGAAAGTGGGACATAAGAGGGACTCTAGATGAAGAAGGAGAATCCTTAGATGAGCAAAGAAGGTGACTTAACTAAAGGTGATGGGGGGGAACACCCTAATGCACATGATGTACTTTCACAAACATATCAAAGTCAATTACTAAACGGAACTTGAGAAGGAGGGAGGGGGGAGTGAATGGGGCAGGAATTGGGGAAGGGCTAAATGAGAAATGTGTACATGTATGTCTTTACCAGCTTGTGCCTAACAAATATGTATGATTACAATGCACTAATATTATTATTATTATTATTATTATTATTAAATAAAAGAAAAATGAACATGGAGTCCCAAACTCGCCATACAGAAACCAGAGCCAAAAAAAGAGGACCAGATTCAAAGCGGCCACTAGGTGGGGAACTTTATCCACTCTTTGGGTTCTTTGACTATGTGTGTGTGTGTGTGTGTGTGTAGTACTGGGGATTGAACCCAGGGGCATTGTACCTCCAAGCTACAACCGCGGCCCTTTTTACTTTTATATATTTACTAAAAAAAAAAAAAAAAAAAAAAAAAAAAGGGTCTCGCTAGGTTGGCGCCCCTCCTGTCTCCGCCTCCCAGGTAATTCTTTTGCCTGTTTGAAGGTTCACTCCCAGGTCGCCGCTGCTCTTACTTGGCTTGAGAAGAATTTGCTATTTTGACAAACTGAAATTTAACTATGTGATAGTGTGGGAATTTAAGAAATCTTGAAATCCAAAAAAGTTGAAAACTTTCATCACAGATAAACTAAAAGCAGGATAGATTGAGGTCGTAGAGAGTGCTTTCTACTTGTTCATGAGCCACGTGAATTTCACTGGTCTCCAGTCCTAGAGAAGGAGCCATTTTTAGTGCAGAACTTTTGACAAGGTCTTTGGTTCTGTTGCACTTTAACTTGGAGGGCTTTGTGTGTTTGCTGTTGAAATTAGATATTTTGGAAACCAAAACAGGTTCTAGAAGAGCATTTGTCAAATGAAGCCAGGCAGACAGAATTGGTGGATTCTGCAGGTTGAAATAGTGGGGAGGGATTGCTTACAGGTGGGAATAGAAATATAGAGATACTAGGATGACCACAAGAAAAACATATTTCTTTATAACTATTCACGTGAATAAGTTCTTTATGGCAAAGACTACAGCTTTACAATAAGACATCCACAAAATAACCTACTGCGGAGTTGTACAACGGAATTCTCTGTAACCACTAAGAATTGTGCTGAAGAAGCATTTTAATGAAATTGAAACATATTTATGTGTTGTAAAATGTGGGGGAAAAATCAAGCCCTAAAAGGGTTAGAAACTTTTCTCAAAAGAAGTTTAAAAAATGAAATAAATTGCATGTGAGTATTTGTGAGAGAGAGAGATAATAATTATTTCTGAGATGGAGAGAAATAGGCTTACAGATTTTTTTTAAATGTTCTTTTTGCTTAGCTAGATTCCATAGGTTTACTCCGATCTTCTATTTTTACTTTTAATTACTAGCATTACTTTTTGTCAGGCCCTGTCCTAAGCATTTTATAAATTGCAAATCACTTAAGTCCTCACAACAATCCTATGAAGATCTTATTGCTCTCCACTATTAAATTCCCATTTTTATAAATGAAAACACTGAAGCACAGCACAGAGAGGTAAAGTCAACTACTCAAGCTCACACAACTAATGAGTGGTAGAGGCAGGATTCAAACCCAGGAAGCCAAGCTTAGATTCTCTGTTCTAACTAAGAAGAGAAAAGATAAAAGAAAAGAAGGAAGGAGGGGATGGAGAGAAGATACTGTGTGCTCCAAAGGAACAGTACACAGCTGCTTTAAGAACTTTTTAAATTTTTAATGCCTCCCCAAATTTTATTATTAAAGGTAATCTATTTTTTTAAAGGAAAAGTGAAAGTATAAACTGAGCCGGGCGTGGTGGCACACACTTGTAATCCCAGCATTGGGGAGGCTGAGACCGGAGGATCCGGGTTCGAGGCCAGCCTCAGCTACCTAGTGAGGCACTCCGCAACTTAGTGAGACTCGGTTTCAAAATAAAGAATAAAAAATAGGGCTGGGGTTATAGCTCGGAGGTAGAATGCCCCTGAGTTCAATCCCCAGTACCAAAAAAAAAAAAAAAAAAAAAAAAAAAAAAAAAAAAAAAAAAAAAAAAAAAAAAAAAGTATAAACTGAAAAATAAACATTAAAAGGTCTGACCGCACATACATTAACTGCAAGGATCCTAAAACATTCAAACATGGCCATAAAATCTCTGAAACAGGAAGAGTTCATTTTTCTCAACAGTGCTGCATGCCTCGAGGGCAGAGTGGGGGGGGGGCACAGTCTCATCCTCGAGGCGCACAAGCCAGGACTTGGCCCCTCCAGAGTAGACCTCCCTCTGACTGCCACAAAGGCCATGCTTGTTTTGTTGTGTTTGTTTTAACTAAGTAAAAGAAAACCACATTGTAAAAAGGGGAAAGGGTGATGCCCAAGCCGAAAGTATGGCAGGCCTTAAATACCAGACTGCACTCTTTTTCTTTTTGTCATTTTATTTCATGCTGTGTGCATGTTTGTCACTATCACTGTGAACTACATTTTGGGGGGGGAGGGCGGGGTACTAAGGATTGAACCCAGGGCATTCTACCTCAGAGCTATATTCCCAGTGCTATTTTATTCTGTATTTTAAAACAGGGTCTCACTAAGTTGCAGAGGCTGGCCTTGAACCTGCAATCCTCCTGTCTCAGCCTCCCAAGTACTGGGATTACAAGCGTGTGCCACCACGCCCAGCCATGAACTACATTTTGAGGTAAGTCTATAATGCATCAATAAAAGCATATAAAAAAAGAAAAGAAGATGTAGACGGCACTCTTTAAAAGCTTGTCTTCTTCAAGACCCGAGGGCTGCAAGGAACCAATTAAATCTATGCTTCTGCAAAAAAGAAACCAGCACTGATGCACAACTGTGATCTCAGTACTTGAGAGGCTGAGAAAGGAGGAATGCAGGTTCAAGGCCAGGCTCAGCAACTAACAAGGCCCTCAGCAACTGATGGAGACCCTGTTTCAAAGCAAAAGATAGAAAGGGCTGGGGGTATAGCTTGGAGGTAGAATGCCCTTGGGTTCAATCGCCAGCATGAGGAGGAAGGAAAAGGAGGACGACGACGAGGAGGACAAGGAGAACATGGAGGAGGAGGAGGATGAAGATGACAATGAGGAGGAGGAGGTGAGGAGGAGGGCGAAGATGGTGGTGGTGAGTGAGGGAGAGAAGAGAAGGAAAGGGAGAGAAACCAGCCCATCCAGCTAGCAGGCTGCTCTGCTCTGCACGAGGTGGGGAGGGGACTGTCCTCTGAACCCATCCTTTTTTTTTTGCGGTCCTGGGGATTGAACTCGGGGGCATTCTACCTCCGAGCTACACCCCCAGCCCTATTTTTTATTCTTTATTTTGAAACAGGGTCTCACTAAGTTGCGGAGTGCCTCACTAGGTAGCTGAGGCTGGCGGAGAACCTGGATTCTCTGGTCTCAGCCTCCCAAATGCTGGGATTACAAGTGTGGGCCACCACGCCTGGCTTGAACCCATCCTTTTGACTAGGTGTGTGCTTAGGGGAGACACAGAAAGAAGGGGCCACGGGTGGAGCAAAGGAAGGAAGGGAAATGGGATAGAAAGAGGAGGAGAGAGGAGGAAGGGGCACTGGCCCGAGAGAGGAGGGAGGCGGGAAGACAGGACAGAGGGGTTTGGGGGAGCACTTTTCTCCATGACTGGCGTTTACAGGTTGAGCAAGGGGACACATGCACATCTTGAAAACTCAGGAGGCCTAAAGTCGGGAGAGAACTTTCTTTCCTTTCTTCTGGCTCTCAGCACCCAGGGCAGGACTCTCCTCTGCTGATCAGGTCCAAGCGTCCTTCCCTCTTAAAAACGTGGTCAGGACTAACTTTGTAAGGAAGTTTGCGTTGCCATCTATAGCGAGCAGTGAGCAAAGTCTTTGGTTGGCACTGCAGCATCTTCCAGTACACAAAGCAGTGCTGGACCGACCTTTGAAGAAGGAACCTTCAAGCCGGGCATGGCGGCCAATGCCTGTAATCCCCATACATGAGAGGCTGAGCCAGGAGAATCAACTGGTTCAAGATCAGCCTCAGCAACTTAGTGAAGCCCTCACTCAGGAACCTAGCTTGTTTCAAAACAAACAAACAGAATTTCTTTTAAGGGCTTCGGGTGTAGCCAGAGGTAAAATGCCCCTAGGTTCAATCCACATGCACGCATACGCATGCAATAATCTTCATATTAATAAAGCAGGTGTTGTGTGGGTACTGACGAGCCCAGCGTCCCAGAGCTGCTTTGCCAGCTCCCAGAGGCTGGACAGCGCTCCCTTTGCCATTCAGCTTCCATTCAGTTTCCACTTAACAGGTAGGGGTTTTTATTTGTTTGGATTTGTTTTTGGTATTGCGGATGGAACTGAGGAGCATTCTACCTCCAAACCATACCCCCAGCCCATTAGATTGGATTGGACTGGACTTTGAAATAGGGTCTCACTAAGTTGTGGAAGGCCTCACTAAGTATCTGAAGCTGGCCTCTCCTGTCTCAGCCTCCCAAGTGCTAGTATTATAGGCATGTGCCACCGTGTCCTGCAATAGGTACGTTTAAATAGTCAGGAATTAGATTGTTTTAAAATAAGATTCTCCATATCAATGCAAAGGCCAAATCTCGTTCTTCAAAATCCCAGTGTTCTGCTTAAATTGGGTACTTCCTCCCATTCCTTCCACCACAAGAATACTAATCCCACCATGTCCCTCAAACCCAATGAAAAAAATCCACCACAGGCCCAGGATACTCACAAAAATCACATATATCCCATTTAAGAAATTCTGAGGACAGAAATAAATGTGAGGATGGGGAGAGATCAGTTATCTGTCTTTCCAGAATTTTTGTATCCCTTTATTTATTTATAGTACTGGGAATAGAACCCAGAGGCATTCTACTGCTGAGCTACACCCTCAATGCTTTTTTATTTTTTTGTATTGAAACAGAGTCTCACTAGGTTGCTAAGTTGCTGAGGCTGTCCTTGAATCTGCAATCCTCCTGTATCAGCCTCCTAAGTACTAGGATTAAGGCGTGCGCCACCACACCCAGTGGTATCACTTTGTTAGAAGGTCATTTTGCGCCTAATCTTTGCTCTTAGTCTTTGACCAAATTGGATAAAAATTTCAACCTGATTTTTCCTTTGTACTTATTAATTTACTAGTAACATGCTAGGCCCAATAATATTTCACTTTGACGCGAGTGGCCTAAAAACTTGACTTTAAGAGGATAATTTTAAGAAACTCCGGTGCAAGAACACATTTTTATTTCCAGGGGATTCCCTGACCATGGTGTATGCAGCATATTTAATGAAGAACTGCCAGAAGGTTTGTATTCTCCTCTAATGTGTCATTCCCCAACCCTGAAAGGAGGTCACGAAGGTTGATATAAAAATAAAAAAAATACATGATTAGCCACTTTTAAATCTTTATAATAAGATTTAAAATATTAGCTCCCAGGGTGTATATTTGCATACAGTTACCAAGACATAATTAAAAATCCCAAGACACAACTTAATCAGCCTCTCCCCTCTTAAACCAATCAAGACAGAGACTGTAGGCAGTGACCCAGTTACTTCTTCGGATGCCTTAATTAGTCCCAGAAACACCAAAGGTCTTTTTTGAGAAGTGGAAAACTATGATTCATTAACACCCTTAAAGCATATTCTACAGCTATTAGGCACAAACCACTGGAAAGAAAACCAGAAGCCAGTAAAGCCAAGTATGATGAACGTCCTCTATGGAGAGCCAACGGATGCCACTCTTGTCCTGAGTGAGGCCCGTCTACATGTGCTTTGCTTGAAACAGAGAACACGGAATACCAGCAAAGATAAAATTAGACTCCCAAGCCATCATGAAGTTAATGAACAAATGTAATCATGATGCAGATGCTAGCACAAATTCAGAAAGATGTTAACGACTCTGTCTTTTATTACTCTCTCTAAATTTTCTCTTTAAGCAGGTGGAACATATTTTAAAGATAAATGAAGCCACCGAGAGGGGTTTCTCACTTTTAAGTTGGTAGATCTACACAAGCCTGGGGAAAGCATATACCCCAAGGTTCTAAAATTAATTTTCTCAGCCTAAAAGAAAATCGAATAATCTACCGACTGTACTATTGGTTGTAAATGTGAGGGAATATAGATTGCAGAGAATGTAGAGTCGTAAAGAGATCGTTCCATTAGCAAACATGTTTACTTGCTCAGTATGCTTAGCATTAGGTTGAACATAAACATAGTTGTTTCCTCTAATAGCATAAAGACATAAATAAAGTGAATCCTACAGTCCATCTTCAAAAAAATAAAAGCTTAAAAAGCATGAACATGGCTATAAAAAGGGATTTGCTGCCTGAGTGTTTCCAGAATCAGCTTGGCTAATTTTCAGGCCTGAGCCACACAACGATCTATCCCACAATATGCTGGCCTCTTAGGAGCTGGCTGCATCTGGCCTCCGAAAACTCATTCCCCGCCCTTCCTAAGACCTCATCCCCTTGGGGATGAGGGACCAAAGGTCACCTCCAGCTCTGACCTTCTTCTATAAAGTCAGGTATCCCACAAAATGACAAAGTGGCTCCCGGATCCAGCAGATCTCCTCAGAGGCCAATGATGGAAGACAACACCCACATCCCCACTTGGCACTGTCTCCTGCTCACCTCTGACCTGGGGATCCTCCAGGACTCCTGGGCCACTCCGGACCCAGCCGCACCTGCAGGCTTCCCCTGCCCTTCCTACCCGGGGCCGCCATCTCTCCTCCACCTCCTGCCATTTAACCACCTCCACCTGGCCCAAGAGCGCAGGGCTCCTGGAAGTCATTCCTGTTCAACCTACTTTGCCTCCAACTCCAACTCGCCTATCTCTAGTGACATAACCAAGAGTCCCCCATTCCCAAAGACAGTTGCCTCCCCAACTAAAATCTGCTATTGAAATCATAATTTGCATGGGTCTTCCTGGAAAAGTGTTAGCATCATTCACTAGTGAATAAAAAAAGTAGGTTACCCTGAGCTGGGCACAATGGTGCCCACCTATGATCCCAGGAGCTGGAAGGCTGAGACAGGAGGATTGCAGATTCACCATCAATGTACACTAACTTACCCAGACTCTGTATCAAAAAATTTTAAAGGGGGCAAGGGGCCGCTGGGAATATAGTTTAGTGGTAGAGTGCCCCTGGGTTCAATCCCCAGTACCCCCCCCCACACACACACACACAAAGTAGGCTACATGAAAGAAATGCAGATCTCTAAAATCACTATTATTAGAGACTATTATCATTGATGCTTTAAAGTCATTATTATCAGACTCTTCAGCAGAATAGTGGTACCAGGAGGAGCAAAAACAAAAGCTTAGATTCCTGTTGTAAAATGACTCATGACACCTATCAGACACGAAACGATACCTAACCCCTGGCACAGCAACTGCGTCGAACAAAAGCCTGCTGTGACCAGCTAGGGATAGGTGTCTCCATTCTTCAGCACGGTCACTGTCTAGGGGTCGCCCCATCGGTCAGACGGTCTTTTCCACTATACGCTTTACATGGAGGAGGAAGCCGCAGGGAGTTGGAGCTGAACGACCCCAGTTAGAGAGTGCATGGCCCGTCTCTTCCTCTTGGCTCCGGGGCTGCGCGCAAATTGCTGTTCACCTAATTCATCTGTCTGTAGCCATTACTGCATTTGCCTATAAAATCTCTTTTGCCTGCGTGGCTCGCTGTTCCAGTGCTCAGGTTCACTGGAAACAGCTGCTCGGGTTCACTGCCACGATCCAGCAGCAGCCGCCCATCACACAGGCATGCAGGGAGCCAAGATTGGTGCAGGCAAGAGACAGGCAGGAGGCAGGCGAGTTGCATTCTAGAGTTCGGACAGGACCCGGAGTTGCTGATGGAGACCAGTTTGAGGCTTCACCACACACTGGTCCCCCTTGTGCTCTTCACACCATGATAATTACACACATTTTGTGCTGAGTTGGTTTTCATTTTAACTTGCTTAGGCTTTTCAGCAGTACTTGACATGCTGGCCTTAATGAGATGGCTAAAGCTTTTTGAGGACTAAGCCCCTCTTCTCTAATTTCTTTCTTTTTCTTTTTCTTTTTTTTTTCTTTTTATTTTGGTGCATTGTAATTTTACATCATAACCGGGTACAGAGTTATGACGTAAATATATGCACCCAGCCCTCGGTGCCCTCCCCTCTCCCTGCACGTCTTTGAGATTGGAATTGGTCGTTTTGTATTTGTTCATAGCATTATTTCAACTGTTACACTCTTTATGACTTCGTCTCCCTTTCCTAATTCCCCTCAGTCATTTCCCTGGAGTCTCTGCTCATCTCTCTGATGTTTCCCTTATTTCCAAATATCTCTCTAGCTTCCCCATAAGAGAAAACATAGGTCTCCTCATTTCTTTTTAGGCTGGCTATACTCAATATGATATTCCTGAGTTCCATCCACTTTCCTACAAATCGTGTGATTTTGCTCTTCCTTATGGCTGAGTACAATTCCATTGTGTATCTATACCAAAGTTTTGTGATCCATTCATCTGTTGACCAATACCTAGGTTGGTTCCATAATTTGGCTATTGGAAATTATGCTGCTCTGAACATGGATATGCAAATTTCATTAGAATATTCTGATTTCATTTCCTTTGGGAAGATGCCCAAATACTGGGGATTGAACTCAGGGGTATTCTACCTCTGAACTACACCCCCAGACCTATTTTTTTTTTATTTTGAAACAAGGTCTCACTGAGTTGTTGAGGGTCTTGCTAAGTTGATTGCTAAGATTGAGGCTGGCCTGGAATCTGCAATCCTCCTGTCTCAGCCTCCCAAGTACTGGAATTATAGGCGTGCACCACCCCGCTATTTCTAATTTCTTTTAACTGTCCCACATGGCCTTATACAATGGAGCAAAAATAATGAGCATTTACCAAATTATGCCTGATGCCCCAGCCACCAAAGCCAACCCTGGAAAAAAAAAATTGTGACAATGGCACAATTAGTCTTTAGCTCCTTTCTCTCTCCTCCCCCCTCAGCTCATCTCCCAGTCTCCACCCTTCCAGGGTCCAGCTCTCTCCAGTCAGCACGTAGCAACTTATTTAGGCCTGCATGGTGGATTTAGAGATAGTGGGGCTGCAGGCATATTCAAATTGGAGGTCTCACATTAAGAAAGAGAATACAAGCCAGGTGGGTGGTACACACCTGTAATACCAGTACTTGGGAGGCCAAGACAGGAGGATCTCAAGTTTGAGGCCAGCCTCAGCACTTAGCAAAACTCTCCACAATTTAGTGAGACCCAGTTTCAAAATGAAAAATGAAATAGGGCTAGGGGTATAGCTCGGAAGTGGACTGCCTCTGGGTTCAATCAAAACAAAGAAAGAAACATTTTTTAAAACTAGGTGTTAGCCGGGCGTGGTGGCGCACACTTGTAATCCCAGCATTCGGGAGGCTGAGACCGGAGGATCCGGGTTCGCGGCCAGCCTCAGCTACCTAGTGAGGCACTCCGCAACTTAGTGAGACTCGGTTTCAAAATAAAGAATAAAAAATGGGGCTGGGGGTATAGCTCGGAGGTAGAATGCCCCTGAGTTCAATCCCCAGTACC
>PVLC010003235.1:88525-100593 GCA_004027655.1 Graphiurus murinus | reverse complement strand
AATAGGGCTGGGGGTATAGCTCAGAGGTAGAATGCCCCTGAGTTCAATCCCTGGTACCACACACACACACACACACACACACACACACACACACAAAAAGAATGCCACATTTGAGGCGCATGCTTGTAATCCCAGCATTTGGGAGACTGAGACCGGAGGATCTGGGTTTTCGGCCAGCCTCAGCTACCTAGTGAGGCACTCCGCAACTTAGTGAGACCCTGTTTCAAAATAAAGAATAAAAAAAAAAAAAATAGGGTTGGTGGTATAGCTCAGAGGTAGAATGCCCCTGAGTTCAATCCCCAGTATCGAAAAAAAAAAAAAAAAAAAAAGAATGTCACGTTTGAGCGAGCACAGTGGTACATTCCTGTAATCCCAGTACTTACGAGATTGAGACAGGAAGATTGCAGGTTTGAGGCCAGCATGATAATTTAGTGAGATCTTGTTTCAAAATTAAAAAGAAAGGGTTTGCGTATAGCTCAGACGTAGAACACCCCTGGATTCAATCCCCAGTACCGTACACACAAAAAAGAATGCCACATTTAATGCCACATTTACTCTAAGACTTCCCTAATCTCCATCATCATAATTGCTTCTTCACTGAGAATATTTATTTATTTATTTATTTATTTATTTTTGCAGTACTGGGAGTTGAACTCAGGGGCATTCTACCTCCGAGCCATACCCCCAGCCCTATTTTTTTTTTATTCTTTATTTTGAAACCGAGTCTCACTAAGTTGCGGAGTGTCTCACTAGGTAGCTGAGGCTGGCCGCGAACCCGGATCCTCTGGTCTCAGCCTCCCGAATGCTGGGATTACAAGCGTGCGCCACCACGTCCGGCTACTGAGAATATTTATAATAGTCTACCTTAGATTATAATAATAATTACCCATCTCATGTAGTTTTTATTTTTTATTTATTTTTTGGTACTGGGGATTGAACTCAGGGGCATTCTACCTCTGAGCCACACCCCAGCCCTATTTTTATTTTGGAACAGAATCTCACTAAGTTGCTGAGACTGGCCTTGAATCTGGAATCTTTAGATTTGATTTGATTAAATACATGTGCCACCATGCCATCCAGCTTCATGTAGTTATTGTGAAGATTAAATGAGTTAGTATATATAAAGTGCTTGGACTTGTGCCTGGTGCATATAAAATGCTCAATAAATATTAGCCAGCCAGGGGTGGTGGTGCACACCTGTAATCCCATTACTTGGGAGGCTGAGACAGGAGGATTGTAGGTTCAAGACCAGCCTCAGCAATTTAGCAAGACTCTTAGCAACCTAGTGAGACCCTGTTTCAAAATTAAAAAGGGCTGGAGGTGTAGTTTGGAGGTAGAACGCTCTTGTATTCAATCCCTAGTACCCCCTACCCCACTCCAAATATTAGCCACTATTATAGTTGGAGGTATGTTCTACTTTTTAAGATAGTGAATTTCTTGAGGGAAAGCCTCATTTCTTTTTGGGGGGATACTGGGGATTGAACTCAAGGGCATTCTACCTTTGAGCTATACCCCAGCCCCTCCCCCACCTTTTTTTTTTTTTTTTAAGGGGTCTCCCTATGTTGCTGAGGCTGAGTTTGAACCTGCAATCCTCCTTTCTCAGCCTCCCAAGTACTGGGATTACAGACATATACCACCGTGCCCAGCTACATCACTTCTTATTAATCTTTTAAAATTATTTTAAAAAATACTTTTATCAGCCAGGCGTGGTGGCGCACGCTTGTAATCCCAGCATTCGGGAGGCTGAGACCGGAGGATCCGGGTTCGCGGCCAGTCTCAGCTACCTAGTGAGGCACTCCGCAACTTAGTGAGACTTGGTCTCAAAATAAAAGAATAAAAAAATAGGGCTGGGGGTGTAGCTTGAAGGTAGAATGCCCCTGAGTTCAATCCCCAGTACCGCAAAAAAAAAAAAAAAAAAAAAAATACTTTTATCAGTGAATCATAATTCTACATCATAGTAGATTTCTAAGATACATTCCGTACATACATACATCATTTGATACAATCTTTTTAGAGCTGAGTGTGATGGCACACACCTATAATCTCAGTATTTAGAGACTGAAACAGGAGGATCATAGGTTTGAGGCCAGCCTCAGCAATTTAGTGAGACCCTGTTTCAAAATGAAAAATAAAAATTAGGGCTAAGGTGTGGCTTAGAGGTAGGATACCTCCAAGCATTGTAGTTCAACCCCCAGTACCACACACACACACATACACACACACACACACTCATAATCTTTTTCCCTGGGATTGAACTCAGGGGCACTCTTCCATTCAGCTACATCCCCAGCCTTTTTTTTTATTTCATCTTTAGACAGAGTCTCACTAAGTTGCCCAGGATGGCCTTGAACTTGCTATCCTCCTGTGTCAGCCTCCAGAGTTGCTGTACCAAACAAACAAAAATATTTCCTATGAAGCCTATTATTTCTCTAATTTCATGTTCTGTTATTCTTCCTTTATTCAGGTATCTTGTAGTTAATGAATGTTTCTTATGTGATTCTGCCTCAAACTTTTGCACTTAAAGTTCCCTGGCTATCTTACTTTCTTTGGATATTCACTTAGAAGTCACTCTCTATTTGAAATGTCAACTGCTCCCATCCCCTGACATTTCAAATATTCCTTTAATCTACATATCTCTTTTCTCCTTCATACTGGTCACTATCTTATTCACTTAACTATTTCATTATCCACCCAACATTAGCTTCAGCACAGCAGGAATTTTTACCTGCATTACTATAATATAGTGAGTGTTTATTATTGTTCCTATATGTTATAGAACATATAGCAGATGTTCAATAAGTATGTGTTGAATGAATACTTTTTTTTTTTTTTTTTTTTTTTGGTGGTACTGGGGATTGAACCCAGGGGCATTCTACCTCCGAACTATACCCCCAGTCCTGTTTTTATTCTTTATTTTGAAACAGGGTCTCACTAAGTTGCAGAGGGCCTCACTAAGTAGCTGAGGCTGGCTGTGAACCTGGATCTTCCTGTCTCAGCCTCCCCAGTACTGGGATTACAAGGGTGTGCCACCACGCTCAGCTTGAATGAATACATTTTTTTTTTTTTTTGGTACTGGGGATGGAACTCAGAGGCATTCTACCTCCAAGCTATGCCCCTAGCCCTATTTTTTTATTCTTTATTTTGAAACAGGGTCTCACTAAGTTGCGGAGTGCCTCACTAGGTAGCTGAGGCTGGCCGCGAATCCGGATCCTCCGGTCTCAGCCTCCCGAATGCTGGGATTACAAGCGTGCGCCACCACGCCCGGCTTGAACGAATACATTTTTGAATAAACTTTTTTTGTGTGAGTGTGGTGCTGAGACTGGAACCTAGGGTTTTGCATGTGCTAGGCAAGTACTCTGCCACTGAGCTACACTGTCAGCCCTCAGTAAACTTTTGATTCTTCATGACAAAGCAAAAGAGAGAATGGTAATTTTTCCACATAGAAAGGCTTTAAGGAATGATTAGTTATCTAAATCATGAGTTCTTAGTTATATAGGGTATATTTGTTTTCTAGGGCTGCCAAAATAAAATCCCAGAGCCTGGGTGCTTTAAACACCAGGAAATGGATTTTTCACGGTTCTAGCTATAGGCGGGAAGTCTGAGATGAAGCTTTCAGCAGAGTTAATATCTTCTAAGGCCTCTCCCCTTGGCTTGTACATGGCCCTTCGCTTGGCTTCTCCCTCTATCTTCACATTGTTTTCCCTCTGTATCTGTGCCCCAGTTTCCTCTTCTTATAAGGATACTGGTCATATTGGATCAGGGTCCACCTTTATTAACTATATTAACTCATGACTGTATTTGGAAATAGAGCCTATACAGAAGTAATTACCTATAGAGAAGTAATTACCAAATACAGTCATGTTCCAAGATTACATAAAATTTATTAAAGCTTTATTCTAATAGATTTGCAACAATTGTGTGATATGATTCGCATAAACAACACTTTCTTTCTATTGCAGAAAACTTGAGGATATTATCTCTAGGAAGAAACAACATAAAGAACTTAAATGGACTGGTAGGTCATTATTAATTACTTTAAAAGAAAAATGTGCTTTTTTTTTTCTAATTATAAAAATAACGTTTGTCCATTGCAGAAACTTTACAAAGTAGAGAAAGCAAGTATAAAAAGTACTTTTAAACAACTGATAATTTAAACACTAATTATAACATTAATTTACATCTTTGTTACCTTTTTTCCCAATGGGTGTGTAGATAATGAAATTGTATTATACACATTGTTTTGAATCTCCTTTTTTACTTATTATGTAAAAATTATTTTCCCATATCATTTATTCAACAAATTCATTGGACATATTTTCTGAAGCGAGGCACTGATTGCAACACTGGAGATACTGCAGAATATAATAATCCTTACTCTCATAGAACCTACATTATTGTTGAGCTACAAACATATAACTGTATCAGGTGGTGATGAATGCAAAGAAAAATGAGGCATGCTAAGAGAAGACAGAATGACAGGAAGTCCTTTCTGTGGAAGTGAGGGATGTAGGCTAGTGAGTTACGCAGGTGACCAAGGAGCAAGTGCACCAAGCTAAGGGAACGGCGAGCGAAGATGTCCTAAACCTGGATCTACTTGTTATGTTTGAGTAAAAGCAAGAAGAGTTGATGGAGGGAAGGAGAATGGACCTCGGTGACACCAGAAAGGGAGCCAGGATCCAGGACATATATGGCTTTATGGACCATGATAAGATTTTAGATTTTTTTTTTCCCAAGAGTCTTACAAAGCCATCTGAAGTAGGATTTTTTTTTTTTCCTGCAGTAATGTGGATTAAATCCAGGAGTGCTCTACAACTAAGTTACATCCCCAGCCCTTTTTACTTTTTATTTTGAGACAGGCTTTCTTTTTTTTTTTTTTTTTTTGGCGGTACTGGGGATTGAACTCAGGGGCATTCTACCTCCGAGCTATACCCCCAGCCCTATTTTTTATTCTTTATTTTGAAACCGAGTCTCACTAAGTTGCAGAGTGCCTCACTAGGTAGCTGAGGCTGGCCACGAACCCAGATCCTCCGGTCTTAGCCTCCCGAATGCTGGGATTACAAGCGTGCGCCACTACGCCCGGCTGAGACAGGCTTTCTTTAAGGTGCCAAAACTAGCCTCAAACTTATGAGCCTCTTGCCTTAGCCTCCCGAGTAGCTGGGATTCAGGTATGCTGTGCGGCACCCAGCTTCCATTGGAGGTTTTTTTTTTATAAGAGGATACGACTTAAATTTTTCAAACAATTTTCTTTTCTTTTTTTTTTTGCGATACTGGGGATTGAACTCAGGGGCATTCTACCTCCGAGCTATACCCCCAGCCCTATTTTTTATTCTTTATTTTGAAACAGGGTCTCACTAAGTTGTGGAGCACCTTACTAGGTAGCTGAGGCTGGCCTCAAACCTGGATGCTCCAGTCTCAGCCTCCCAAATGCTGGGATTACAAGCGTGCGCCACCATGCCTGGCTCTCAAACAATTTGCAACCATAACCCCTCCTCCACTTTTTTCTTTTCAGTGCTGGGAATTAAACTCAGGGCCCATTGCATGCTAGGCAAATAAATGCTCTGCCACTGAGGTATACCCTAGCCCCCTCCCCCTTTTTTTTTTGCAGTACTGGGGATTGAACTCAGGGGCATTCTATCTCCGAACTATACCCCCAGCCCTATTTTTTATTCTTTATTTTGAAACCGGGTTTCACTAAGTTGCGGAGTGCCTCACTAGGTAGCTGAGGCTGGGCGCGAACCCGGATCCTCCAGTCTCTGCCTCCCAAATGCTGGGATTACAATCGTGCGCTACCACCCCTGGCCAGTCATACCCTTTTTAATGATAGCATAATATTCTATTGTATTGATGTACCATAATTTATTTAAATCAGTTACTTATTAATTATTTAGCTTGTTTCTAGTTTGGAGTTATTATAATCAATGCTATTATGAATCTCCTTTTAGCTATATTATTGCATACATCCATGAATAATTCCTTGGATAAATTCCTTGAAATGGAATTGCTGGGTCAAAAGGTATGAATTTCTTTTAAGGCTTTTGTGACATATTATCAAGTTACCCTTTATAAAGTTTGCAACAATTTATGCTCCTGCCAGTGGTGTTTGAGGTTTCCCATTTCTGCATACCAATCTTATGCATTTAAAAAATTTTTTTTTCAACAATGTATTTGTTTATTTATTGGCCATTTGAATTTCCTTCCAAAGAAAGACAGAACAATATTACAAAAACAGGCAATTTTATTTTTTTTTTTGCGGTACTGGGGATTGAACTCAGGGGCATTCTACTTCTGAACTATACCCCCAGCCCTATTTTTTTTTTTATTCTTTATTTTGAAACCGAGTCTCACTAAGTTGCGGAGTGCCTCACTAGGTAGCTGAGGCCGGCTGCGAACCCGGATCCTCCGGTCTCAGCCTCCCAAATGCTGGGATTACAAGCGTGTGCCACCACACCCGGCTAAAAACAGGCAATTTTAGAAAAAAATTAAACACTTATTTTTCTTGTATCTATTCCCCAAAAGAGAATATTTTAAGAAAAGTGTTTATTGTTACGTAATTCATAAATATGCTGAATTTTTTATGGCTCCTTTCCTCCTTCTTCCAGTAAGTCTGGCTTGTTCTTCATAAGAGTCAGTAAGGGTGTTGAAGTGGCAGTGCTTCCCAATAAGGAGCCCCCAAGACCAGACAGGGCGAAGTGGCCACGCATCCCATGCAGAAACAATTTACCTCCTGAACAGGAGTGAGTCTTCAGAGGTGCAGTTTTGGAATCTTGGATTCATTACCCAATCTCTGAACTATATCTCCATTACTGTGTGTCTGCTTACCACAAAGAGTGTTACTAAAAATTTATAAAATACTTAGAAATTCTTCAGGATTAGATTCTGGAATTAAATAAATTTGTTTCCCCAATATAATAACCAACAGATGAATTATTTATTTTCTAGTTATATTGGTGACTAAAATCCTTAATGATCTGTAAAAATTTGATTTTTTTTTTTTTTGGTGTTCTAAGTAGATTGGTAAATTTAAATGTATTTTTCTTTCCATTGTCTGAGACTTTTTTTTTTTTTTTTTTTGTGGTACTGGGGATGGAACCCAGGGGCATTCTACCTCCAAGCTATATCCCCAGCCCTATTTTTTATTCTTTATTTTGAAAGAGGGTCTCACTAAGTTGCATAGGACCTCACTAGGTAGCTGAGGCTGGTGAGGCTGGCCTCGAACCTAGATCCTCAGATCTCAGCCTCCCAAATGCTGGGATTACAAGCATGCGCCACCACGCCCGGCTCATTGTCTGAGACTTTTTTTTGTGGTACTGGGGATTGAACTTAGGGGCATTCTACCTCCGAGCTACATCCCCAGCCCTATTTTTTATTCTTTATTTTTATTTTATTTTATTTTTATTTATTTATTTTTTTTTGCGGTACTGGGGATTGAACTTAGGGGCATTCTACCTCCGAGCTATACCCCCAGCCCTATTTTTTTTATTCTTTATTTTGAAACTGAGTCTCACTAAGTTGCAGAGTGCCTCACTAGGTAGCTGAGACTGGCCGCGAACCCGGATCCTCCGGTCTCAGCCTCCGGAATGCTGGGATTACAAGCGTGCGCCACCACGCCCAGCTTATTCTTTATTTTGAAACCGAGTCTCACTAAGTTGCGGAGTACCTCACTAGGTAGCTGAGGCTGGCTGCGAACCCGGATCCTCCGGTCTCAGCCTCCCGAATGCTGGGATTACAAGCATGCGCCACCACGCCCGGCTTCCTATTTTTTATTCTTTATTTTGAAACAGGATCTCACTAAGTTGCAAAGGGCCTCACTAGGTAGCTGAGGCTGGCTGCGAACCTGGATCCTCCGGTCTCAGCCTCACAAATGCTGGGATTACAAGCATGCACCACCACGCCCGGCTCTGTCTGAGACTTAAATGACAAAAATTTCAAATATAGGTATATTATACATAGTGGATAAAATATTAAATTATAGTATAGAAATCTATAATTTATTTTATTTCAGCCTAAACATTACTTTGAATAATCAATAAAGGAAGAATTTGCAAATAAATGTACCCCAGAATTTTTAGGATCCATATAGTAGATGCTTGATGTTCTCCCGAGTATTCTCAGGTATTGCTACAGTATGCAATTTTTTCCATGAAATGTAATAAATACCTAGAGTCCACAAAACTTATAAGTACAGAATTAAAGGCATGTGTAGAGATATTCTCTGGTTGATCCAATTACTTCCTTAAGTTTCTTCACTTTCTATATATTTCTATCAGTAACACCCAACAACAACAGTTTTTTTTTTTTTTCCCCAGGATGTATTGTACCTATTTGGGGTATATGTGTGCATGCACGTGTGCAAAAGCTTTAATATTTACGTGTGAAGAAAAATAAAACTGCATAGGGATGCAGACACTGGTCTTTAAATAGGTTCACATACTAGCTGAATTATTCATCTAGACACACCTGCCTCATAGCATGATTTAAATAGCTCACTCAGTATATTACAAATGATTATTGTAATATGTGATGTGTCAACTTTTTTTGTGTATGTGGGGTACTAGGAAGTAATTGGTCTCACTGAGTTACTAAGAGCCTCACTAAGTTGCTGAAGCTAGCTTTGAACCTGTGATCCTCCTTTATCAGCCTCCCAAGTACTGGGACTACAGGTGTGTACCACCACGCCCAGCCTAGAATGTTTTTGATATTTACTGGGACAAGTCCTCTCTCCTTTTCAAAATGTTTATGGGTTTTCCGTGTGTGTGTGTGTGTGTGTGTGTGTTACTGGAGATTGAACCCAGAGGCATTCTGAGCTATACCCCAAGCCCCATTTATTTTAATTTTGCAACAGGGTTACTAGGTTGCTGAAGCTGGCCTAGAACTTGTAATTTTCCTGTCTCAGCTTCCCAAGTACTGGGATTACAGGTGAGCGCCACCACACCCAGCTGTTTATGAGTTTTCATGATCATTTACTCTTCTGAGAGACTTGAGAATTAGTTTATCAAGTTTACGAAAATAAATTCCTATTGAAAGTCTTAGTAGAAGCCGAGCGTGGTGGCACACACTTGTAATCCCAGCATTTGGGAGGCTGAGACCTGAGGATCCAGGTTCGTGACCAGCCTCAGCTACCTAGTGAGGCACTCCGCAACTTAGTGAGACTCTGTTTCAAAATAAAGAATAAAAAATAGGGCTGGAGGTGTAGCTCAGAGGTAGAATGCCTCTGAGTTCAATCCCCAGTACCGCAGGGGGGGAAAAAAAAAAAAAAAGAAAGTCTTAGTAGAGCCGGGCATGGTGGCACACACTTGTAATCCCAGTACTTGGGAGGCTGAGACTGGAGGATCCGGGTTCGTAGTCAGCTTCAACTACTTAGTGAGGCCCTCCACAACTTATTGAGAACTTGTTTCAAAATAAAGAGTTTAAAAAAAAATAGGACTGGGGGGGTGGGGTAACCCAGAGGTAGAATGCCCCTGGGTTCAATCCCCAGTGCTGCAAACAAACAAACAAAAAAAGAAAGTCTTAGTAGAGATTATGAAATTTACAGATTGAAGACAATTTATAACTTCATAATAATGAATCTGCCCTTACAGGAAGATTTGTTCAGGCTTTTTTGTCCTTCAGTAGAATATTTATTGGTGCACAGTAATTATAAGAATAGTTATTTCAAGCTGTGTGCGGTGGCGCACGCTTGTAATCCCAGCAATTTGGGAGGCTGAGACCGGAGGATCCGGGTTCGCGGCCAGCCTCAGCTACCTAGTGAGGCCCTCCGCAACTTAGTGAGACCCTGTTTCAAAATAAAGAATAAAAAATAGGGCTGGGGGTATAGCTCGGAGGTAGAATGCCCCTGAATTCAATCCCCAGTACCGCAAAAAAAAAAAAGAATAGTTATTTCATTATGGCATATTCATAAGTGCAGTTTCATTCCCCAGCACCTCCCTCCTCCTCTTCCTTGTCCCCTCTCTCTCCCCTACTGGTCTCCCTTCTATTTTCATGATGCTATAGTTTGGATTTTAAATTTCCCCCAAAACCTCATATGTTGGCAACGAAGCCTGGTTGGGGAGTGGGACATGCTGGAGAGGGTGGGCTCCTGGGTGCGACCAGGGATTGAGTCTGTTCCTGGCCTCTTCCTCTTCTGCTGTGCCTGAAAGCCCTCCTACCAGGAGCCAACTGACTATGGACTGAAACTTCTGAAATCATGAGCCCTAAAAGAAACCTTCTTCCTCTAAGTTGTGCTTATCAGGTACTTTGGTCATAGCAACCAAAAAGCTAACTAAAACACATGAGACCCCCCTCTTTTTTTTTTTTTTTTCCCTTTTTTCTTTCTAGCTTCCACATGTCAGAGAAGACATATGACTCTTCACTTTCTTTTTTTTTTTTGGAACTGGGGATTGAACTCAGAGGCATTCTACCTCCAAGCTATACCCCCAGCCCTATTTTTTATTCTTTATTTTGAAACAGGGTCTCACTAAGTTGCAGAGTGCCTCACTAGGTAGCTGAAGCTGGCCGCAAACCCGGATCCTCCGGTCTCAGCCTCCCGAATGCTGGGATTACAACCGTGCACCACCACGCCCGGCTGACTCTTCACTTTCTGAATTTGGCTTATTTCACTTAACATGATGCTCTCCAGCTCCACCCATTTTCTGGCAAATTATATAATCTTGTTCTTATTTATGGCTGAATAAAACTCCACTGTGAACCAGGCATGGTGGCTCACACCTGTAATCTCAGTACTTGGGAGGCTGAGACGGGAGGATTGCAGGTTTGTGGCCAGCCTCAGCTACTTAGTGAGGCCCTCTGCAACTTAGTGAGACTCTGTTTCAAGATAAAGAATAAAAAATAGGGCTAGGGGTATAGCTTGGAGGTAGAATGCCCCTGGGTTCAATCTCCAATACCACAAAACAAACAAATAAACAAAAAACTCCACTGTGTGTACGCTTTTTCTTTATTTATCTGTTGACAGACATCTAGGCTGGTTCCATAACTTGACCACTGTGAGTTGTGCTGCCATAAACATGGATATGCATGTATCTCGGTAATATCCTTTTGGGTAATATCAAAGAGTGGTATATAGCTGGAGCATATGGTGGTTCTTTTCCAAGTCTTCTGAGGAACCTCCATACTCATTACTCATTTCTATAGTGCCTGTACTAATTTTTTTAGTTAATTAATTTTTTTTTTGTGTGTGTGTGTGTGCGTGCGTGCGTGCGTGTGTGTGTGTGTGTGTTTGTGTGTGGCACTGGGGATTGAGCCCAGGGACATTCTACCTCCAAACTACAACTCCAGCCCTATTTTATTTTTATTTGGAAACAAAGTCTTGCTAGGTTGATGCAAGTCTCAAACTTAATGAGGCTGTCCTTAAACCTGCAATCCTCCTGTCTTGGCCTCCCAAATACTGGTATTACAAGTGTGCACCACCACACCCAGCTCTGTACTAATTTATATTTCCACCTACAGTGTGTAAGAGTTCTTCCTCTTCCCACATCCTCGATGCCATTTGTTATGATTTGTATTCTTAATGACTGCCGTTCTAATTGGAATGAGATGAAATCTCAGTGTAGTTTTGATTTTCATTTTCCTGATAGCTAGAGATGGTGAACATTTTTTCATGTAACTGTTGGCCATTTGTACTTCGATTGAGAAGTATCCTTCAGTAGAATATATATTTCTGTAAGGCCTTGTACATTTCTTGAACACAAATATATTACTTGACAGTTTATAGTTCTTGTTGCAATGACGAATGAGGTAATTTCTCTCAACTTACTGTTTATAAGATAAAAGCTAGCCAGGCATGGTGGCACATGCTTGTAATCCCAGTACTTGGGAGGCTGAGATCAGAGGACCTGGGTTCAAGGCCAGCCTCAGCTACTTAGTGAGCCCTCTGCAACTTAGTGAGACCCTGTTTCAAAATAAAGAATAAAAAATAGGACTGGGGGTGGAGCTCGGGGGTAGAATGCCCCTGGGTTCCATCCCCAGTGCGGCAAAAAAAAAAAAAAAACATAAAAGCTATTTATTTTGTATACTTATATAACCAACTACACAAACAGTTCTTTTTTTTTTTTTTTTTTTTTTTTTTTTTTTTT
>PVLC010003235.1:46953-88425 GCA_004027655.1 Graphiurus murinus | reverse complement strand
GCTGGGATTACAAGCGTGCGCCACCACGCCCGGCTTCACAAACAGTTCTTAACCATACACAAATCACATCTTCCTCAAGACTTCTAAGAAATATTGTGTTATCTGAATGAATTACTTTACACAAAGCAAAAACATAATAATAATCCATCATTTTATATGGTCTAAAATCAAGAGGCTTTACAGCACCTTGTGAAGGCCTTTCCACTCCTGTAGCCTCCCACATAATACTCTTCACAGGGCACATGCTTAATATTCATAAGAGTTTGTTGGCCTCAAAAAATCATAAATGCTAGTAGATGAAAGGGACCTTAAAGAACTTCTTGTCCAATCTTAGCCTTTTTTTGTGTGTGTGGTGGTGGTGCTGGGGATTAAATCCAGAGGAATTCCACCCCTGAGCCACACTATTTTTTATTCTTTATTTTGAAACAGGGTCTCACTAAGTTGCAGAAGGCCTCACTAATTAGCTGAGGCTGGCCGTGAACCTGAGATCCTCCTGTCTCAGCCTCCCAAATACTGGGATTACAAGTGTGCACCACTATGCCCGGTTTTATTAATTTATTTTTTGTTTGGAAAGAGAGTTTTGCTAAGTTGCTGAGAATCTCACTAAGTTGCTGGGGCTGGCTTTGAACCTACAATCCTCTTGTCTCAGCCTCCCAAGTACCAGGATTATAGGCATGTGTCACCACGCTGAGCTATTTTCTTTCTTTTTAACATTGAATAATATTCTATTATGCCAGGTGTGCAATACAGTATTTTAAAATATATATACACTGTGTAACAATCACTATAGGCAGGCTAATTAACATATTAACATCTCTGTAATCTCACATAATGACTGTGTGTTGGGGGCAAGTATTTTAGATCTAATCTTGACAAATTTCTAGTATGTATAAAATATTACTAACTATAGCACCACATTGTACATCATCCCATCTCCAGAACTCCGTGTATAATTGAAATTTTGTACTCTTTGACCAACATCACTGGTTTCCTCGCCCTCAGCGTCTGGCAATCACCATCCTACCCTATACTTCAATGAGGCTTGACCTTTTTTCTTTTTTTTTTTTTTTGGAGGTACTGAGGATTGAACCCAGGAGCATTCTACCTCTGGCTCCACCCCCAGCCCCATTTTTTATTCTTTATTTTGAAACAGGGTCTCACTAAGTAGCTGAGGCTAGCTGCGAACCTGGATCCTCTGGTCTCAGTCTCCCAAGTACTGGGATTACAAACATGCGCCAGTACGCCCAGCTTATTTTTGATCTTTTATGGAACTTCCCAACTGTTTTCCATAGTGGCTAGACCATTTTACATACCCACCAGGAGTATAGAGGGTCCTGATTTCTCTTATATCCTCTCTCTCTTTATAGTAACCATACTAAAAGATTAAGGTGGAAGAATCTCATGCCAATCTCCTCACTTTGCAGAGTAAGAAATTGAGGGGAATAGCCGGAGACGGTGGCACATGCCTATAGTCCCAGACAGCTGAAACAGGAGCATTTCATGAGTCTAAGAATTTAACACCAACTTGGGCAGTATAGCAAAAGCCTGTCTAAAAAAAGAAGAAACTGAGAGGAGCAGTGATTTGTTTAAGAGCATAAGCAGACCAGTTTGCCAAATGCCTGTTCGCTCAATGACCAGTTTTCTAAAGGGCCAGGTTATTGAATGACGGATTTCACTGGATTGATTCATGCAAACTTTGCCAGGTTTTACTCATTGGTATTTACCAGATTACTTCACCAAAATCTATCTTTATCCCCTACTAACATATGTAGAGGAAATTGTGTTGCTTAGAATTGTTTCAGTAGCTTTTGAAATTTTCTTTTAGGGTTTTACTTAGTGTTAATTTTACTGCAGCTGTTTTATCCCAGCTGTTGGGTTTGTTAGCCATCTTTGAGGAATGTCAGATATTTTAGACTCTGATCACTACTCAAATGGTTAAAACATAAAAATAGTCTAATTTGCCAGGCGTGCTGGCGCATACTTGTAATTCTAGTACTTGGGAGGCTGAGACTGGAGGATCCGGGTTCTAGGCCAGCCTCAGCTACCTAGTGAGGCCCTCCACAACTTAGTGAGACCCTGTTTCAAAATAAAGAATAAAAAAATAGGGCTAGGGGTATAGCTCAGAGGTAGAATGCCCATGAGTTCAATCCCCAGTACCGCCAAAAAAAAAGTATATATATATATATATATATATATATATATATATATATATATATATATATATAGTTTAATTCGAGCAGATTAATAACTTATTGTACATAGGGAATAGATTGAAATGTTTTCTTTTTTGTTTTTTGGGTTTTTTTTTTTGCGGTACTGGGGATTGAACTCAGGGGCATTCTACCTTCAAGCTATACCCTCAGCCCTATTTTTTATTCTTTATTTTGAAACCAAGTCTCACTAAATTGCGGAGTGCCTCACTAGGTAGCTGAGGCTGGCCGCGAACCTGGATCCTCCGGTCTCAGCCTCCCAAATGCTGGGATTACAAGCATGCGCCACCACGCCCGGCTTGAAATGTTTTAAAAGATAGATGATTTATGTCCTGGACATCCGAAATTTATGTAGTTGTAATTCAATATGCATAAGAATGTCTGGTTCCCCAAATATTCCTCAAATACACTGAAATTTGGTCATGACAAAACAGCTGCATTCAAATGATTTAAAAGCCAAACCACAAGCTGGGCATGGTAGCACATGCCTGTAGTCCCAGTACTTGAGAGGCTGAGACAGGAGAATCGCAGGTTCTCAGCCAGCCTTGGCTACTTAGTGAGGCCCTCCACTTCACTAAGGGATGGGGGGTGTAGCTCAGAGATAGAATGTCCTTGGGTTCAATTCTCGATACTGGAAAAAAAAAAAACAAAAACAAAAAACTAAACCACTTCAAATGAATGAACAAAGTATAGGAGACATCCTCGAGAACTAGCCTATCTAAAAGATCTATCCAAAACAACTTGCTATAGCTTTTAAGGAAGCTCTATTTTGGTAAATCAGCAAAAGAGCAAATTCAGCAAATTGGCAATTTGAAGGGTTAAATTTTCTATATGAAATTGATTAGGAGTCTTTACCTGTACATGTAAGATGACATTAAATAAATAGCATAATTCAAAATTGAGCTTAAATCTTCTCCCCTCTTTGTTTCTAAGGATTGAACCCAGGGTCTTACACATGCTAAATGTGCTTTCCACATTGAGCTAAACACAAGCCCAAGCCGGGTGTGGTGGCACACGCTTGTAATCCCAGCATTTGGGAGGCTGAGACCAGAGGATCTGGGTTTGTGACCAGGCTCAGCTACCTAGTGAGGCACTTCACAACTTAGTGAGACCCTGTTTCAAAATAAAGAATAAAAAATAGGGCTGGGGGTATAGCTCGGAGGTAGAATGCCCCGAGTTCAATCCCCAGTACTGCAAAAACATAAATAAATAAATAAACACAAGCCCAAAATCTTCTGATGAGTATTTAATTAGCATTTTTCCTACCCCTCACACTTTATAAATTGGAGACATGAAAAGAATGGGGATCCAAGGCAATGAAAATGTATGTAATAAAATTTAAGTGATTTTAGCCAGGTGTGGTGGTGCAGGCTTGTAATTCCAATACTTGGGAGGCTGAGACCGGAGGATCCAGGTTTGTGGCCAGCCTCAGCTACTTAGTGAGCCCCTGGGTTCAATCTCCAATACTGAAAAAAAAAAATTACTAGGCAGGATCAATTAGATGCTCAGTCCCCTCTTATCCCTTCCCCCAAATTTACCAACATCCATACGGTGATATCTAGAACGAGGGACCCACGCCTATCTCCTGTTAACAGTTCCTTTAAAGACTAAGGAGTATGCTGAGGGTGGTAGTGCATGCCTGTAATCTCAGTAGTTGGGAGGCTGAGACAGGAGGATCACAGGTGCACGGCCAGCCTCAGCAACTTAGTGAGGCCCTCCACAACTTAGTGAAACCCTGTTTCAAAATAAAGAATAAAAAATAGGGCTGAGGATGTAGCTCGGAGGTAGAATAACCCTGAGTTCAATCCCCAGTACCGCAAACAAAAATAAAATAAAGTTAAATGATCTAAAGGCTGAGTTTCCTCCTCCAGTAGATACATGTGATAGCATAATTAGATCCTTTGGGAGAAAATGTCAGAATACTCCTCAAGAGGGCTTGGTTAAATCACAAATTCCTGTTAGAAGAGTGCCAGGACAGACTGATTTAAAATGTTCTTTTAGTTTGAAAGTATTTGTTTCTTTTACTTGGAAAGTTGAAACTGAGATGAACTGTGGGGGTTGGAATGACACACAGAGCTAACTCAGGCCTCCCATTCTCAACTTTTCCCCTTTGTTCCACCATTATAGAATACAATTATCTTAATCCAAGGACATTTATTTACTTCATAGTCTTTATTTTATTCTTTGTGGTACTGGGGATTGAACCAAGGAGCATTCTACCTTGGAGCTACACCCTTAGCCTATTTTATTTTGAAACAGGGTTTCACTAAGTTGTGGAGGGCCTCACTAAGTTGCTGAGGCTGGCCGTGCACCTGTGATCCTCCTGTCTCAGCCTCCCAACTACTGAGATTACAGGCATGCACTACCACCCTCAGCATACTCCTTAGTCTTTAAAAGAACTGTTAACAGGAGATAGGCCTGGGTCCCTCGTTCTAGATATCACTGTATGGATGTTGATAAATTTGGGGGGAGAGATAAGAGAGGATTAAGCATCTAATTGATCCTGCCTAGTACTTTTTTTTTTTTGTAGTACCCAAGGCCCAAGAGCATTCTACCTCTGAGCTATACCCCCAGCCCTATTTTTCATTCTTTCTTTTTTTTTTTTTTTTTTTTGTGGATGGAATCCAAGGGCATTCTACCTCTGAGCTACATCTCCAGCCCTAATTTTTATTCTTTATTTTGAAACAGGGTCTCACTAAGTTGCAGAGGGCCTCACTAAGTAGCTGAGGCTGGCCATGAATCCGGATCCTCCGGTCTCAGCCTCCCAAGTACTGGGATTACAAGCGTGCGCCACCACACCCGGCTTATTTTTTATTCTTTATTTGAAACAGGATCTCACTAAGTTGTGGAGGGCCTCACTAAATTGCTAAGGCTGGTCATGAACCTGCTATCCTTTTGTCTCAGCCTCCAAAGTACTAGGATTACAAGCATGCACCGCCACACCTGGCTTTACTTTTTTTAAGAAGAAAATTACTCGCCAGGCATAGTGGCACATACCTGTAATTCCAGTACTTGGAAAGCTAAGACAGGAAAATCACAGGTTAGAGACCAGTCTCAGCAACTTAGCAAGACCCTCAGCAACTTAACAAGACTCTCAGCAACCTATCGAAACCCTGTTTCAAAACAAAAAGTAAACGAGACATGGTGGCTCACACTTGTAATCCCAGTACTTGGGAGGCTGAGACAGAAGGATTCCAGGTTTGAGGCCAGCCTCAGCTATTTAGTGAAGCCCTTTGCAACTTAGTGAGACCCTGCTTCAAAATAAAGAATTAAAAATTAGGGCTGGGGGCGTAGCTCGGAGGTAGATAGAATGCCCCTGGGTTCAATCCCCAGTTCCATAAATAGATCATAGATAGATAGATGATAGATAGGTAGGTAGGTAGGTAGATAGATAGATAGATAGATAGATAGATAGATAGATAGATAGAGCTGGAGGTATATCTTAGAGGTAGAATGTCCCTGGGTTCAATTCCCAGTAAAACACATACAAGAAAAAGAAAGAGAGAGAAAGAAAGAAAGAAAAGAGAGAAGAAAGGAGGGAGGGAGGGAGGGAAAGGAAAGAAACTATATTTGCATATCTATACAAGAAAATCTTTGTGCAACTATTGATTTTATCTAAAATTTAAAAGGTAATATGATATAACCTTTATACTATAACAGAAATACCAAGAGTTTAAAACTGAATATTTTTTTTTCTTTCTTTCTTTTTTTTTTTTTTTTGCAAAACTGGGGATTGAACCCAGGAGCATTCCACCTCCGAGCTACACCCCCAGTCCTATTTTTAATTCTTTATTTTGAAACAGGGTCTCACTAACTTGCTGAGGGCTTCACTAACTTGCTGAGACTGGCTGCGAACCTGCAATACTCCTGTCTCAGCCTCCCAAGTACTGGGATTACAAGCGTGTGCCACCACGCCTGGCTTAAAACTGAATTTTCATATATCAAAAAGTTAAGATGAATTGATGGATGGGTAATGAGATAAACAAATAGGTATTATAGGACAAGTACAGCAAAATGCTGATGATAGACTCTGGAGAGTGAATATATAGGCATTTACATGCAATTATTTCAACTTTTTTAATGTTTAAATTTTTTCATAAGAAATGTTGAAAACCTGTATTTTAGACCTAGCTCTACTGTGAGATCTTAGGAAAAACCCTATATAATAGAAGTAAGATAATTTGCCTTGTCTATTTTAAGTGTTGCAAGTATCAAATAATATAATAAAAAAGTAATTTGAAACTTTATCATAAAGTGATAAAGTAGTGCCTTATTTCTTCTCTTGGTGATTTCAGTAGCTATTCTTGATAAAGAATGTTTTGAGTTTTTGCTCAATGAAGCAGCCAGAGAAGGAAGAGATCAGATTAGTTTGAAGAGGGAAGAGAATGTTCTACTTCACTCCTTTAATGAGAAAAGAACTTCCACACACATTGGGTCAGCTTTCCTACAGTGGTGGGTTTTAGTTTTCTTTGAAAGTCTTTTTATATGTTTGTAAGTGGGTGGAAGGAAAAAGTTTAAAATGAGCTTGTAAGTCAGGTTGCTTTCTTTTTCAGGAAGCAGTAGGGGACACATTAGAAGAACTGTGGATCTCCTACAATTTTATTGAGAAGTTGAAAGGGATCCATGTAATGAAGAAATTGAAGATTCTGTACATGTCTAATAACCTGGTGAAAGACTGGGGTAAGCTGAGAGTGGGTCTTTGCTAACCTTCTACCTCCTGCTTATAGAACACACCAAATTGGGAGCCAGGTATGGATGGTGGCACATGCCTGTAATCCCAGCTACTCAGGAGACTGAGGTAGGAGGATACCAAGTCTGAGGCCAGCTCTATGCAATTTAGTGAGATTTTGTCTCAAAGCAAAATACAAGAAGGGGCTAAGAGCCGGGCTTGGCGGTGCACAGCTGTAATCCCAGTACTTTGGAGGCTGAGACAGAGGGATTGCAGGTTCGAGGTCTGCCTCAGCAAGTAGTGAGACTCTTATCAACCTAGGGAGACCCTGTTTTCAAATAATAAATAAAATCGGGCTGGGAGTGTAGCTCAAAGTTAGAATGCCCTTGGATTCAATCCCCAGTACTACAAAAAAAGGGGGGACTGAGAATGTAGCTCAGTAGTAGAGCTCCCTGGTTTAATCTTCAGTATCACACACACACATACACACACAAAAAATCAATAGGGAAAAAGATGCAGACCCGGGCATGGTGGCACACACCTGTAATCCCAGTACTTGAGAGGCTGAGACAGGAGGATTGCAGGTTCAGGACCAGTTTCAGCAATTTAGTAAGACCCTCAGAAACCTAGGGAGACCCTGTTTCCAAAAAAAAAAAAAAAAAGACTGGGGATGTATCTCACAGGTAGAATGCCCTGAGTTCAATCCCTAGTACCACCAAAAAAAAAGATGCAAAATGGCAATATTTATTTCTAAGATTTCTAAGTAGAGAGATAAATGGCTATAAGAGTTTCTATATTTCTTATGGAAATAGCCTTTGGAACTGATAATTTTAATATAATACATACATATATATTAGAATAAATATAATTGAATAGGTCCTGGTTCTATTAATTGTGAAAAAATTAATCATCAAAAGGATAAAGGAATAAAATTAAATGTAATACTTCTTGGGTAGAAGACTTATTTGATATCTACATTGCTTTTCTTTTTATTGTACAGTATTTTATTCAGCATGTACTAAAGCCCCATCATGTGCCATGAACCGTGTCAGACTCTGACATACCTAGTTAAACAGGACAGTATCCCTACCCTCAAGTTTACAGTTAGTAGGAAAAATTCATTTGTAAACTAATAATTATAAAATATCATGATAAAATTCTGCAATAAAGATTTGAGTGAATTGATTTTAAGAATTCAAAGGTAAGCCAGGCATGGTGGCATACCTTTATAGTCTCAGTACTTGGGAGGCTGAGATAGGAGGAACTTAGGTTCAATATCAGCCTTACTTACTGAGACTTTCAGCAACCTAGAGAGGTCCTGTTTCTAAATTTAAGAAATGAGCTGGGGATATAGCTTGGATGTAGAATACCCCTGTATTCAATCCCCAGTACCCCCCCCCCAAATTTCAAAGATGAGGGAATGGTTAGAGACAAAGGCAGTGTAGGCTAGCACACAACATAAGGAAGACCTGTCACTGGAGATTGGTATTTTGTTTGTTTGTTTGTCTGGGGTGTGTGTGTGTATGTGTGTGTGTGTGTGTGTGTGTGTGTGTGTGTGTGTGTGTGTGTGTTACTGGAGATTGAAGATTGAGCACGGGGCATTCTACCTCCAAGCTACACCCCAGGCCTACTTTTTAAAATTATCTTTATTTTGAAACAGGATCTCACTGGGTTGATCAGAGACTCACTACTTGCTCAGGCTGTCCTCAAACCTGCGATTCTCCTGTCTTCCTTTCAAACCATAATGTCCTCAGAGAATGACTTTTTTTTTTTTTGCAGTACTGGGGATTGAACTCGGGCATTCTACCTCTGAGCTACACCCCCAGTCCTATTTTTTATTTGGAAACAGGGTCTCACTAAGTTGCGGAGGGCATCACTAGGTAGCTGAGGCTGGCCACGAACCCGGATCCTCCCGTCTCAGCCTCCCAAGTACTGGGATTACAAACATGCACCACCATGCCTGGCTTAGAGAATGACTTTATATAGTAAAATTTCTCTAGCCTTCTTCAAAATTTTAAACAACTAATTGTCCTCAATACTCACAAGTGGAGGGGATAGTGATTTGCAATTCAATCTCCAAAATTGTGACAGCAAAACTCACCATTTTAATATGGAAAGCATCCTTTGTTTTGTAGCCGAATTTGTGAAGCTGGCAGAACTGCCGTGCCTGGAAGACCTGGTATTTGTAGGCAATCCCTTGGAAGAGAAGCATTCTGCTGAGGGCAACTGGATTGAAGAGGCAACCAAGAGAGTGCCCAAACTGAAAAAGTTGGATGGTGAGTGATTTGGCTTGGAAATGTTTTCTAGTATAAAAATTGAATTTTTATTGTGAGATCGTGACAAGAAGCAAAACTAAAGAAGATACGAGGTTGTCCGTGGGATCAGTGGCACATGACTGTAATCCCAGTGACCTGGGAGACTGAGGCGGAAGGATCCCAAGTTTGAGGTCACTGTGGTCAACGTGGGAGGCCCTATTTCAAAATAAAAGATAAAAAGGGCTAAGAACATGGCTCAGTAGTAGAGTACCACTGGGTTCAATCCCAGTACTGAATGGGGGCGGGGGAGAGTAAAGAAAGCAAATGATTGGTTGTCCCTAATATTCAAGGCCATTTTCTGTCTATATAAAATTTAATGGTCCAGTTTTAGGACAGGGTAAGATAAAAAAAACTTCTGACACATGATCATCCTGGGCCTGAGGTGAGCTATGTTATTCTCAAATTGCAAAAGTATTATTTTGTGGGATAATTAGATATAAGTGATAAGTAGCTGCTTTTTCAATTGGATCAAATTTGTAGTATTCAGCCAGGTGTGGTGGCACACGCTTGTAATCCCAGTACTTGGGAAGCTGAGTCAGGAGGATCGAAAGTTTACAGACAGCCTCGGCAACTTAGTGAGGCCATCTGCAACTTAGTGAGACTCTATTTCAAAATAAAAGAATAATATAGGGCTGGAGGTGTAGCTTGGAGGTCGAATGCTCCTGAGTTCTATCCCCAGTACCACAAAAAGAAAGAAGAAAAAAAAATTGTAGTATTCTCACTTCTCACCCCCAATTTTAGTTTCCCGATCTCCAAAATTCAGTCTCAGTAGCTATCCTGACTAACAGGGCCAAGTCCCAGCTCCACCACTAAATAGCTTTTGTGGCCCTGTGCTTGTTAATTAATCTCATCAAACCTATTCATTTATAACAGAAAAACTGAATCTGGCCATGGTGGCTCACACTTGTAATCCCAGTACTCAGGAGACTAAGACTGGAGGATCAAAGGTTTGAGGATAAGCCTCAGTGATGTAATGAGACTCTTAGCAACCTAGTGAGACTCTGTTTCAAAATAAAAAAGAGCTGGAGGTAAATGTCCCTGTATTCAATCCCTAGTACTACAAAAATAAATAATATAAAAACTGGAGATTATAAAAATATCATTAATAATTGTTTTAGAGTATACATCATAGGGATTAAATTAAATATGAGGATTAAATGAAATAATCTATGTTAAACATTGTGCTTAACACAAAGCATTAAAAATATTAGTCATTATTATAATCACTTAAAACTATTTAACAATCCTAAAATAAATATATGAGAAATATTTCAATATAAATTAACTTCATTTTGACTTTGAGAGTTCTGGTTGCTCCACATCCTCACTAGCATTTGGTGTTATCTTTGTGTGTATGTGTGTGTGTATGTGTGTATGTGGTACTGGAGATTGAACCAAGAGGCATTCTACCTCCAAGCTACATCCCCAGCCCTATTTTATTTTTATTTTGAAACAGGACCTCACTAGGTTGATGAGAGTCTCACTACTTACTGAGGCTGTCCTCCCTGCGATCCTATCTCAGCCTCCCAAGTACTCGGATTATAAGAATGTGCTACCATACTTGGCTTTGTCTGTCTTTTTCATTTTATCTTTTTAATTTTTTTTTTCAGTACTGGGGATTGAACTCAGGGGCATTCTACCTCCGAGCTACACCCCCAGCCCTATTTTTTATTCTTTATTTTGAAACCGAGTCTCACTAAGTTGCGGAGTGCCTCACTAGGTAGCTGAGGCTGGCCGAGAACCCGGATCCACTGGTCTCAGCCTCCTGAATGCTGGGATTACAAGCGTGCACCACCATGCCCGGCTCCATTTTATCTTTTTAAGACCCCTCAGTTACTTATAGGCAAATTAGCAGTTACAGCCATTTCTGTTCTTCTCTACCCCACTGATTCAGGAAACACCAAGAAGGTTTCTTCTAGTGCTATTCAGATTGTCCTGAGGTCAATATTTGGTCCCCAGTATGGATGATAATGTAACTTGGTATAATTACTTTTGGAAATTGGCATTGTCTACAAAAGCCCTATATATACATCCTTTGTGGCCCAGCAGTTTCTCTCCTAACTGTATACCCCAAAGAAAAAGATAGGTATGTTTCCAAAAGTCATGTATAAGTCATGTATATACAGTCAGAGCAGCACTATTTAATAGCTAAAATTTGGAAAGAACCCAAATGTCCATCAGCAAGAGAATAGATAAATTATAGTGTGTTCATTCAATGGAATATTAAGTAGCAATGAGAATAAAAAACCTACAATGCCACACAACATGGATGAATCATGCAAACATGATGTTGAGCAAAGGAAGCTGAACAAAGAGTGCATGCTGTACCGCTCCATTCACTTCGGTTTCAAAAACAGTCTCTCTCTGTCCATCTTTCATGTTGGAGACTAAACCCAAGGCCTCTCACATGCTAGGCAAGTGCTCTACTAATGAGCTATGCCCCCATGCCCTACTCTCTTTCTTAAATCTGTTTACCAAGTGTATTCACTTTGTAGACATTTACCAATCTGTACACCTAGACTTTGTGTACTTTTTATTGATATATAGCATATATATATGACTCTCTCCACAAAAAGATGCTGTGGGAAGTAGAGAGAGGTAAAAGTTGGCTCAGAGCCATAAGGAAGGTGAAAGTGCATCTGGGAGGGCATCACCAGGGACGAGACAAAGCAGCCTGTTCTTAAGGGTAGGGTTTAGATGGGAGAAGAACAAAGCCCCAGGATGATGGGACTTGGTTACCGAAAGGCCAGAGGTAAGAGTATGCTGGGTGAGCTGGGAGATGGTGAGTTGTTCAGTTTAATTGGAAAAAAAAAAATGGTAAAAGTGGCTGAAGAATTAGATGGAATGGTTGACTCAGGCTAGACTGTGACTTGAAAGGCGAGAGCTCAGAAACGGGTAGCTCTTGGCCCATTGAGGGCCTGCAGATGTGTTTTGTTTTATCTGCAGTGATTCTTTTCTTTTCTTTTTTTTTGCGGTACTGGGGATGGAACCTGGGGGTATTCTACCTCTGAGCCACAGCCCCAGCCCTATTTTTTTTCGGTACTGGGGATTTAACTCAGGGGCGTTCTACCTCTGAGCTACACCCCCAGCCCTATTTTTTTTTTCTTATTCTTTAGTTTGAAACCGAGTCTCACTAAGTTGTGGAGTGCCTCACTAGGCAGCTGAGGCTGGCCGCGAACCTGGATCCTCCGGTCTCAGCCTCCCGAATGCTGGGATTACAAGCGTGCGCCACCACGCCCGGCTCCTATTTTTTTATTCTTTATTTTGAAACAGGGTCTCACTAAGTTGCGAGTGCCTCACTAGGTAGCTGAGGCTGGCCGAGAACCTGGATCCTCCGGTCTCAGCCTCTCAAAGGCTGGGATTACAAGCGCGCACCACCATGCCCGGCTCGATTCTTTTCATTTTTGATTCATTACAAATGTCTAATAATTGGGAAAGTTTACATAAAAATAAAGATTTCTTGCAATAGTGGGATTGCATATTTTTTGTGGAAAATGAAAAATATTTCTTTGTGCCTAACAGAAAAATTTAATGTATATAGAGCTTACTTTACTTTTCTGTAAACACTTGTAGGCAATTTTATATGCCTCTATGCATTTAGAAAACTGAATATTCATAAGTATTTATATTAATCCATTTGTGAATTCTTCTGAGGGGCTTTTTGGAGAATTTCTAATTTAAGAGATTATTTTGTGAAAAAAAAAATTTTTTGTACTGAGACTCAAACCTAGGGGCATTCTACCTCTGAGCTAGACCCCCAGCCCTATTTTATTTTCTATTTTGAAACAGTCTCACTAAGTTGTGGAGGGCCTCACCAAGTTGTTGAGGCTAGCCTCAAACCTGCAGTCCTCCTGTCTCAGTCTCCCAAGTCCTGGGATTATAGGCATGCACCCCCACGGCACCCAGCAAGATTACTTTTATTATGACACGTTTCACAGCATCTCAGAGCTTCTCAGGTTAGCAGGAAAATATTTTCATTTATAACTTTAACCTCTTTTTCATTTTAGGTACACCAGTAATTAAAGAGGATGAAGAAGAAGAAAATTAACGCCATATTTTCCACTCTGTGTTAACTTATTTAAATGTCGTGAGAACAATAGATAAGTTTTGTATAATTGTCTATTTTAAAGATTCTGTGTGGGGCAAGAAGTTCTTAAGATAAAACAAATCTCTTATTTCCATCTTTTTTTTTAAATCTATTCAACGTTTCTCCCCCAAACCAGTAACGCTAACTTTATAGTCTAGTTCTTTTTCAAAACTACAACTTTGCCATTTTATTCTTTAGTCCCAGTTATGTACTATGTGGCCTCATCTGCTGAAATTTATATAGTTGTTTTTAATAGCAAAGGAACAAGTATTCTTTATTCAGTTTGTTAGTAGCTTTTAGGCCAGGCATTTCAAAAGATACTTTGGAATCTGTGGAAGGGCCATCTCCTTATGACTCAGAAGCACAAGGGTATCATGCCTTTGGTTCAGAGGGCAGCATGAGGATGAGAAGATTCCTCTGAGAAACACTGCAGCAGTCTGGGCACAGTGGCTCACGCACACCTGTAATCCCAGTACTTGGGGAGCAGAGACAGGAAGATCACATGTTTGAGGCCAGCCTCAGCAACTTAGTGAGGCTCTCTACAGCTTAGTGAGATCCTGTTTCAGAATAAAAACTAAAGGGCTGGAGGTTATAGCTCAGAGCTAGAATGCCCCTGAGGTTCAATCCTCAGTATGGAATGAAGGAGGGGAGGGGAGAGGAGGAAAGGGGGGGAGGAGGAAGAAGGAAGGAAGGAAGGAAGGGAGGGAGGAAGGGAGGGAAAAAGGAAAAGAGATACAGCAACAACTTGAGGACCAAGACACTCCAAAGTCCAGTTGGAAAAACTGTGGTAAAAAGGGAAGAATTAATTTGTTGGAGGCCTTCTAGCCTGTATTATATTTGTTTTTCAAAAAACAAAAACAAAAACAAAGTATTCACTGTCAACTGGAATTTTAATTGTCTTTATATGCATGGCACTTGAGTTATTGTGTACAATCAGTCGTTTTATGATGCAGGTCAGTGGTTAAAATGACTGTCCTGATCACACCTCTGACTAGTAATGTGGCCGTGTTACTCATATAGACCTGGCCTTAAGCACACTTTTTGGTTTATAGTTCCCTGTATGCTTAAGGCAGTGGTCAATAGCGCTAGCCTAAATATCGACCATTGACATATGTCAAATTTTGCCCTAATGATTTGGTCTAGTGACCCTCACTATTATAAGAGTTCAGACTTAAGAGATTGAATTTGGTACCTCTCCAGAAAGGAAACTTAGTATTTCAAGATATATTTTTTTGAGAAGTTCTAAGTTAAACAGCTTGTAAAGTGGATTATGTAAGTGATTATGGAGGGAATAGAGAAGAGATGTTTCAGTTTGGGGTCCCAAGTAAATGGCAGAATGTTTGAAGATTGCCTCCTACATGAAGCATTGTAGGTAACTTAACCTCAAAATTGCAAATAGTTTGATGCAAAGATTAGAATTTATCATATAAGAAAAATATCATTTCTGGAAAATGCAAGGCATTGTCAATAACTAGGTAAAGTCAATAGTAGGCCATGACTAAATCACTAGTAGACTGCAGAAAAGTAGTCAGGGGTTCCCTGCCAAATTGTGCCTAAAGTCTCTCAATCAGAGACTATTAATTCTTGTTTCCCCCATCTACTTGTGTGGTTTTACTTGCATGAAATCACATGAATGAGGGGAGAAGCATTTTTTTTAAAGTGATTGCTTAAGTAGTCCCAGGGTTCAGAAATTAACTGTTATCAATTAAGAAGGAATTACTTGATTTCTCCAAGAGTCACTCTGATCAAAAGGGACCACTGCTTTGACAATCAACTCTAACCCCAAACAAGAACACTTAGTCTAGCACCTTTTTAGCTTCCTTTCAGCTCCTCCTTTCAATCTTATTGAAAGAAATCTTTACCCAGACTGGCTTACACATACGAAGGCTTTGGAATTTCTTTTATGAACCGTAGGCAATGAGCCTGCATTCTCCTTGGTGATGTTTAAGGCCCATAACCTGAGAGGGAAGACCATCTTCTTCACTTGCAGTTTGCACTTCATCCGGTAGGTAAGCTTGAAGCCATACAGCTACATATGGCTGCATTTTCTAAAAGTTACTCTGGAAGTGAATATGATAGGAAATGGATGACTTCACACTGAATTTATTTGTGAAATAGCTTGCAGTTTTAGTGTTTAGTTTTTCTAAATTCCATATTACAGAAATTAATTTTCTCTTTTTCTCCTTGTTTCTTAATGTTTTTAATCACAGGTAGTTCTCATAGAAATGTAAGGTGATTTTCTGTGTCCATTTCACACAATATTCATATTCTTGGAATTAAAGTCAGAATTTATACAATTAGAAAATGGAAGGGTGATGTATGAAGAAGTTTAGTATATTCAAATCATTCCTTAAATCATCCCTCACTAGTACAAATTTAATCGATATTAAATGCCTTTGGTTTATGTCTCTGAAGTTCAATATTTGACCTACTAGGAATGGATGTTCTCTGTGCTCCTATTAGTGAATCATTTAAACTTCTTTATTCTAGTCTTATAAATGATGGTAGAGCTCTGGAATCAGTCCAGTATTTTAATTTTTCACAGTAAATTTGATTTTAGTCTACCAAGGAATTCAGCTTTTATATGTTCCCTAATTCTAAGCTTATGACCACCATATTATTTAGCCAGGCCTTGAAAAGTTTTTGTGTTCTCTGTTTATATGAGAGTTCATTCCTTTAAAACAGAGGTTTTCAACCTTTGCTAGATTAATTCACTCTGTGTGTGTGTGTGTGTGTGTGTGTGTGTGTGTGTGTGTGCGCGCGCACACATGCGCGCACTGTCCTATGCATTCTATTAGCAGCATTTCTGGCCTCTACCCAGTGGATGGCTATAGCTCCCCATCCCCAGTTGTGACAACAAAAGATGTCTGGAGACATTGCCATCTGTCCCCGGAGCAAAGGTTGCAAGCACGTTCTTCCCTGTTGTCCAGAGTCCATTTATTTTCACTCTGAAGCCATGTGCCCCTAGAATTGTTGTATGAGAGAATGTATTTAACAATCACAGATGGAAGGAGATGGCCAGTGATGTTTCTCTTTTTTGTAATGCTCATTTTCTAAGTTTTACACAGCATTAGAAACTCAGGGCTGGGAGGTTCAACTCATGTTCAGCAGGGTCTCAACTTTTATTTCTTAGCATCCTTGCTCACCTGAGGAAAATGATTACTAACCTACCTCTCTGTTAACTATCACAGAATCCTACTTTAATGATAGATTTTACTTTGTCTCTAAAGTTTAATATTTGAGTATACTTTAGAAAATGAATCATTACTCATTGCCTGATAATGCACAAATTTTGCAGACTGTGGCAGTCAATAAATACAAAAAAATATTGTGTAAAATTTGTCATGCAAGAAAGTTAGCTGGTATAGACATTGATTCTGAGTGTGATCAGAAGAATGTCTGCTCACGAAAAAAACTGGTCTATAATTTGGTATATTTACTGGATCTGTCTCATGTATACAGGTGGTTTAAGACACTTGAATGTGGTTCCTGAGTGGAAACTTCTGCTTGAATAGGTGCTTCTTCTGATACTTTTTGCCAGTGGTCTGAAAGCAGAATATGGGGAGGCAAGAAATGATTCTGACTGTTGACTTATTCTCAGATTTGGTGATATGTAAATAGAATTGGAATGTTCTACCTGAGTTTGTTTAGGGCTAAATGGAAAAGCATAGGGCCATATTAAAATATTTTAAACAATTTTTAACATAGGGTTACTTTAAAAATTTAGGGGAGAAGCGTTGAAGAATCGATCATGAGTAGTCAGTGCCTCTCTGCAGTCAGGCCATTAGTTCACTAAGACCTTATACATTGTAAGTATTGATAAAGGGAGAAAACTGTTAAATTGCAAGATATCCTTTGCCAGAAATTCATCCCTTTGACACATACTTCCTTTATTTGAGCTGTTTAGCATTTATGTAAATAATGAGACAGGATTCGGTATAGCACGGTTGGTGCTTCTTCTGATACAGCTAACTTGACCGTATTCCTTTACTTTCACCATGTCATACTGTTTTCTTTTTGTAAAACTGTAAAATAGGTGAACTTTTTTAAAATTTCATTTTAAAAATCACTGAACTTTTAGAAATATCATTATCTCTATTCCTGACTTTTTATTAGTCAGTGACTGCAAAGGAAGAAATCTCAAAGGAAAACTAGACTGAGTCTTACCTTCCTTCTTATGACCTAAAATAAATTGGTAAAACTTCACTCAACACTTGGAGAAGTCCATAATTGGATTCTAGTTAACTTCCCATATTGGGCAGGTTAGAGGGGAACCAGCCAACCAAATTATGGTTTAGCAAATTTAACAAGGGGGTAGGGGAGAGTAAACTATTTTTCAATAGATTTGCACTTTAAAATTATGAACTGGATGTTGGAAAGTTCTTCCAAAGGGCAGATGGATAAATACCTAGTCCGTATGTAGATGTTATCTAATTGAACCTCACACTTGCGCAGTCTAAGCCCACAGGAGCAGCTGCTGTCTGTTGGTGTAATCAGAGTCAGGATTTCCCGATTTCCCTACTTGGGTCATCTTCCATGCCTGCTGCATCCGAGATCATCCCTCTGGGGATGTGTCAAGTAGTTCTTCTACTCAGAATAGAAACTTTGTGAGTTATCTTTCCCACATCTAGATTTTTAAAATTAATTTAGATGTTGGCTAAATCAAGTTATGGCTAATTTATAGGGGTGGGAAGCTCTTTGCTTCTTTGATCAGTGTGGGGGGGTACCTGCCTCTGAGGTGCTGTTGCCTAGAGAGATCACTCCTGTGAAGCCTGGTGAGTTGGAAGCCAAGAGGACGGACTTACTTATAACCAGTTGCTTCTCCCAGGTTGTCGGTTATGCTCATGAGCGTCATTCCAGAATCGTTGGCTTCTAGAAGCAACTCCATTTTGAAGAATATTTTGTCATCTATTAATACTCTGGTAATAATCTTTTATATACAGGAATTTTGTAGCATGACTTTATGACTAAATTTATTGTGTGTTAAATTATTTAGAAATATTGAGTTCTGAATGTTATTTTGTGAGACTTGTTTTAAAATAGTAATAAATTGTGTTATTTTATAAAAAAAATTGTATTGGTTACATGAGCATTAGTTTTGGCTAATACAGAGCAACTATGTGAACTATCATGATACTCAATTCTGAGGAAATTCAGTCTTTGGATAACATAGTGCTTGCAGTTTGGGAGGGAGTGAGGGAGAAGAGGAGGAAGTGGGCATGAGAGTTTACTACCAGTGAGACTCTCACAAAATTTCAAATCATTTGGGTCCTGGAAAGAGTGCTTCCAGGGACAAGTTACTACTACCACTTGACCATTCTTATTCCTAGTCCTAACCTTACTTTCAGAAATACACAAGGCCAAGGTTGACCGACAGGCCCTTGAGATGAGAGAAGTGACCAGCACTATCAGTGGCATCATGCATTTTGCCAGCACAGATGCCATGCTATCACCCAATATGTCTTTTGGGGGGGGCACTGGGGATTAAACCCAGGGAATTCTACCTTTGAGCTACCCCCCAGCCCTTTATTTTTTAAATTTTGAAACAGGATCCCACTAAGTTGCTGATGCTAGCTGTGAACCTATGATCTTCCCTTCTCAGCCTCCAAAGCATTGGGATTACAGGTGTGCACCACCACAGCCGGCTTCAGAATGTAATTTTGGTCACAGAATAGGACCATAATGCAATTTATTTTTCTTTTTTCTTTTCTTTCTCTCTCTCTCTCTTTCTTCCTTTCTGCCCAGGGGCATTCTAACTCCAAGCTACACCCCCAGTACTATTTTTTATTCTTTATTTTGAAACAGGGCCTCACTAAGTATTTGAGGCTGGCTTCGAACTTGCTGATCCTCCTGTCTCAGCCTCCCAAGAACTGGGATTACAAGTGTGTGCCACCATGCCCAGCCCATAGTGCAATTTCTTTGTTTCTTTTTTTTTTTCTTTTTTTTTTTTTTTGGTACTGGGGATTGAACTCAGGGGCATTCTACCTCCAAGCTATAACCCCAGCCCTATTTTTTATTCTTTATTTTGAAACAGAGTCTCACTAAGTTGCCGACGGCCTCAGCCTCCAGTCTCAGCCTCCCAAATGCTGGGATTACAAGCATGCGCCACCACGCCCGGCTGCAATTTCTTAATCCACACTTTTTTGATAATGTTTCTTGCTGCTTTCCCTCCTTAAAGGGCAGAAAAGTTTTAATTTCTGAGCCTACGAAGAGAAAGTCTTAATTCAGATCATAAGTAGCTCATTGTTATTTTGGTTGTTTCGTAGAGCAAAGTATGGGCATCTAGGTTTCTGACATTTATATCACTAATATATACATATGCACTAATATGTACATATGCAAATGTAGAAATAAACAACTGTTAAATATAATTAAGTACAATAGTATGTCACACCTTACCTCCTAGGATACAATCAATTCTGCAGCTATAAAAAGAAGGTATAGCTTAGTAGTAGAGCACTTGCCTACCATGTGTAAGGCCCTGGGTTTGATCTCCAGCACCCCACTCCCTCAATATAGGAGATTATATTTCTAGACATAGAAGGGAGGATGTTCATAACATATTGAGTGAAAAAAATGAAAAATCCCTATTTGTTTTTGTTTGTTTGTTTGTTTTCGGTATTGGGGAAGGAACCCAGGGACATTCTTCCTCTGAGCTACAACCCCAGCCCTATTTTTATTCTCTATTTTGGAACAGGGTTTCACTAAGTAGCTGAGGCTGGGTGTGAACCCAGATCAAGTACTGGGATTACAAGCACGCGCCACCACACCCAACTCATTATTTGCTTTTAAGAGTGTAATATGTAGCTGGGCATGGTGGCGCACACTTGTAATCCCAGCATGTGAGAGGCTGAGACCAGAGGATCCCGGTTCGAGGCTAGCCTCAGCTACTTAGTGAGGCACTCTGCAACTTAGTGAGACCCTGTTTCAAAATAAAGAATAAAAAATAGGGCTGGGGGTATAACTTGGAGGTAGAATGCCCCTGAGTTCAATTCCCAGTACTGCCAAAAAAAAAAAAAAGAGTGTAATATGTAAGGCTGGCATGGTGGTGTACACGTGTAATCTCAGTACTTGGGAGACTGAGACAGGAGGATCACAAGTTCGAGGCCAGTCTCAGAAACTTGGTGAGACCCTGAACTACTTAGCAAGACCCTGTTTCAAATAAAAGAAAGGAGGGGTTATCACTGGACGTGTAGCTCACAAGTAGAATGCCTTGGGGTTCAATCCCTAATACCCCCCAAAAAGTATAATATTTGTATGTGTACAGATTAGGATTGTGGCTGACTGGCATGTGTAACAGGATGTGTGTATATAAAAAGTATGAGAAGCCGGGTGTGGTGGCACACGCTTGTAATCCCAGCATTCGGGAGGCTGAGACCGGAGGATCCGGGTACGCGGCCAGCCTCAGCTACCTAGTGAGGCACTCTGCAACTTACTGATACTCGGTTTCAAAATAAAGAATAAAAAATAGGGCTGGGGGTGTAGCTCAGAGGTAGGTAGAATGCTCCTGAGTTCAATCCCCAGTACCGAGAAAAAAAAAAAAAAAGTATGAGAAAGAGCCGGGCGTGGTGGTGCACACTTGTTATCCCAGTACTTGGGAGGCAGAGACAGGAGGATCACAGGTTTGTGGCCAGTCTCCTCAGCTTAGTGAGGACCTCCGCAACTTAGTGAGACCCTGTTTCAAAATAAAAAATAAAATGGGGCTGGGAGTATAGCTCGGAGGTACCCTAGCTTCAATCCCCAGTTACCCCCCCCCCAAAAAAAAAAGAGAGAGAAAGAACAAAATAGGGCTGGAGGTGTAGCTCAGAGGTAGAATGTTCTGGGTTCAATCCCCAGTGCCACCAAAAAAAAAAAAAAAAAGTGTGAGAAAGGAAATGTCTGTTAGGGACAGGAGAATGGAAGTAGTGGTCTTGTGTAGTGAAAGGTATCCCCTCATTATGGAGTCCTGAGGGGGAAGGGAGCGTGAAGTGCCTTGCTGGTGGGAGTAGTTGGTGGGCAGGGGACTGAGACATGGCAAGTGTCTGCCATGTGGCGGGAAGTGAAGACATACGTATCTGTTGAAGGGGATGGGAAGGCAAGAATGTGGAGGTGTGTGTTTCTGAGGGGAGGAAAGTGCAAATATGTGAGAAGTGAAGGCACAAGTATATAGAAAACTTTGGAAAAATGCCAATATTGGCCTTTTTAAATTCCATACCATATGAAAGTTATGCATCAGTTAAAATTTTAAAGCTTTACTAAGGGAAAACCCCACAACATTCATGTAATCACTTCTAGATTTACTAAAGATCTCAGATAGATATCTGCACTGAATCTCCACAGCCAAATAAACATTTTTAAGCCTTTCCCTTTGTATATCTTCTAGGTATAAAATGACTGCTATAAAATACTCACTTTACACATGTATGATGAGTTATAGTTATTTCTTCAATGAAAGGAGTTTTCAGCTGCAGTGACTTAAAAGGGGGAAAAATACTGCCAGATAATCTCCTGAATCTCATTTCAGAATTTTCTAAAATTTTATATTAAGTTTGCCCTGAAGAAAACATGTAAAAATTGAATGCATTAAATATATACAATTTAGGCTCACATAGCAATTGAAGTTAGATTTTTTTATATGGGTGAGTCTTCATAAGGAAAAAGGGTATGGAGCTTAATTACACTGAACATTTTTATACATGTCAGAAAAATGAGAAGGCAATAGAATTTTAAAATTATTTTTATTAATATATATGTACTTGTTAACTTCAAATTTAGAACACTTGGAATCAGCATGAACAAGAATTATTTCACGACAGATTTGAAGTGGAGGAATGGATTACTTAAACGAGTTCATATCAACCTCCCCATGCAATTTACATCTGTATCTTATACAGTGAAAAACTGATTTACACAGCTCCATAATTGCAGTATTTTCCAGCATCCCATTTTGTAGCCTCAGAATACTTTCCAATTAAACTGATCCGGATGTTGAAAGATGAGAAATAAGAAATTTGCATTGTAAAGCTGAGCAACTAATATCTAATAAATTTATATTCTTTCCATTAATAAATAAGGAGCAATTTACAGTAAACAAACAATTCACCATATTAGTAACAAATATAACAGTTCACATTTTTACAGAACACTTCTTGTGAGCCAGGCTCTGCACTAAACATGCAATTTCACGTTTAATTATCTTGATGGGAAGAGTCACAGGTTCACGTTTTTTCACAAGTGAGGACGATGCCACGATGACAGCTTGCACCAAGCATTTGTGTCCAAGCCTTTCCCTGGCCTTTTAGCCAGCACGACCCACTTGTATTGCAGCAGCTCTTGGTGCTCGCTTGCACAATTTCACAAATGTTACAAGAATATGCAGGCCTGGCTCCCCGCCCCACGCCCACCACCACCACCCCGTCCCCCCCCCCAAAAAAAAAGCAAAAGCAAAAAAGGCTAAGTCTTTACTATTCAGAGGAGACACGCCTGAAGACCACACAGAAACAAGGAAAGCGGCTGTGATCTAGGTCTGCTCTAAAGCCCTTCACCTGGGGCTCAGAAGTGCCCCTCCAGACCTAACTGCAGGAGGGCAGCCTCGGCCTCTTCCTCTTCCTCCTTGGCCTCCTCCTCGCGGATCTGCACCAGCAACTGGAAGAGGTTAGGGGCGGGCCCTTCTGCAGCCCCTGTCAGCCACAGCTGTCTGCGGATGGCCCCGCTGTGGTTGGCCCCGGCGATGACCTGCTCCAGCCGGGCCTGGTTGATGTTATCTTTATCAATGGCCCCTTTCTCCACCACCTTCTGCAGCAGAGGCTCCAGACGAATGACATACGCAGATAACTTTTCTCCTGGGTTCTGGTAAGTGTTCAGAAATCTGACCTGCGCATCCCTGGAGCTCTCGACGCTGCCAAACACCTGCTCAAGAGCCTTCAGGCATTCCGCGGTGGTGATGGCAGGGTTGTTGGTCTTGAGGATGCGAATGACATCAGCGGCGGGGCCTCTCAGGCTCTCCATCAACCGCCGCCTCTTCTCTACATCAGACACCTGCCACTCCTCTATGACCTCATTAGTGTGCTCCAGCCAGGGATCAAAGGTCTCCTCCCCAGGCCCCGGGATGTCCCTCCCCGAGAACAGCGTCAGCTTCTTATACCATATAGACTCAACAAGAGGCTGAATAACGTTATCCAAAATATAGTTGAGCATCTCTGCTGGCATTTCTGAGCCTGGGGTCGGAACAGGGTTCTGGAACCCAAGGACACGGGCAACATCTTGCACAGTCCACCCCTCTCTAGCTAGGAAAAGGTGCAACCTTTCCAAAAACTCGGCATCGGAAGTAGGGGGCTTAAAGACCACCTTCCAGACCCCGCCTTTGCCCGGCATCTCCCTGGGGATCGCGGCGTAATCCACAGCGCCAGTGAGCTCTAACAAGGCTGCCTTCGCATTCTCTTCCCTCCAGAACATTCTCCCAAGCACTCGATAGGGCACCTGGGGCATAGCAGCTTGGAGGGTCTCTTCGATTTCAGCCTCATCACAGTTCACTGGGATCCCCCAGACCAGCAGAGCTCTCTGGGAGTTCACATCCATTCCTCGGCACCAGTCTTCCAACAATGTCATCGCCATTTCCCCCAACTATCAAGGTCGCCAATTCTACGAATGCGGATTAGGCAGGCCTCACCGTGCTCTAGAACAATGCGACACTCCCCCTGAGCAGGCCAAAGGGCTCCGAGCTTCACGCGATCACAACTAACAGATGACACCAGGGTCCCGCTCTCGTCCTTCCCCGTCTCGGGGTGCCCAGTCAGTCACGCGGCAGTCGCCATCTTGCGTCTGAGGCCGGGGTCCGCAGCCGGCAGCCGGGGCGTCGCGCCGGGCGCCGGAGCCTCGGGGCGGGAGCGGCCGGTGTGCTCGCGGGGCGTGGCCGCTCCTCCTGCAGCCCGGGCCGCCCGGCGCTCAGCCGGCTCCCGGAGCCGATCCCGCGTTCTCGGTCCGAGCCTGGCCTTCAGGTGGGCGAGGAACGGCTCCTGGGCGACGCCGGGAAACTGTCCTGAAGTCGCAACGGCGACAGCCGGGCCAGCCGGCGGGCGGCTTCTTCGGAGGCGCGACGACCCCTCTGGGCAGCGAGGACCGGGGACAGAGGCAGCAGAACCACGGGAAGGACAGAGAAAAGAGGCTGGAGGCAGCGGAAGCGAGGGCCAGCAGGGGCGGCGCGGCGCACCTGCCGCAGCGACTGTAGTGGCGCGACTGTCGGCGTTCCCTCCCCGTAACCCGCCGAGGCGAGTGCCGCAGTAGAGGGCGGGGCGCTAGCGGGCCCCGCCCCCGCGCCGGAGGCTGCGCCAGTGTACCCATGGCAACCGTGTCCCAGACGACGCGGGACCCTCGCTCGGCGGGTCGAGCGGTTGCTATGGTACCTGCGAGGGGCTTGGGCATTCGGTTCTCAGATGGCGCATTTCCTTTTTTATGTTTTTCAGATTTTCTTTTTCTTTATTTTTTTTACAGCAAACAAATACGGCTAAGCACCAGGTTTTAAAAATAATCTACAGGGCGTGGTGGCGCACGCTTGTAATCCCAATACTTGGGAGGCTGAGACAGGAGGATCTGGGTTCGCGGCCAGCCACAGCTACTTAAGGCCCTCAGCAACTTAGTGAGACCCTGTTTCAAAATAAAAACTAAAAAATAGGGCTGGGGGTAGAATGCCCCTGGGTTCAATCCCCAGTACCGCAATAATAATAATAATAATAATAATAATAATAATAATAATAATAATAATCTAAATCTGGAGATTTAAGATAATTTTGGGTGGTCCCCTCAGGTTGAATATCCTATGCATTCAGTCTGTGCTGCATATGAAAATACTGAGCACCCTGGCTTCCCTGTACTACCCGACCACACTGCACCCTCTATATTTCATCCCAATGAAACAGGGGGAAAAAAAAAAAAAGTCGACTAATTTCCCTTTAAGCAAAATAAGCCTACTTATGTCATTCCCAGAGGGTGAAAATCCCCCTAAAAAAACCACAGCGTTCAACTCTGAATTTTTAAAACCTTATTTAATAAAAGGTTTAAAGATACAGAAGACATTCAAAAGTAAATAAGTTACATAGGTACATTACAATCACATCAGCAAGATTCTCTTTAGTGTATTAATTTTTTATAAAAAGCACACAAAAAATAAAATCTTCAGTCTGGTCTATCACAACTGTACAGCAAAAGAGGTAATATTTATATATATATACACCATTTTAATATGTAACAGTCTTTTTAAAAAAGGGTGCCACAGGCAGCAAACACACAAAAGGCAGTGTCTGATCATTTTTGTTTCAAAATAAAAGGATATACTTATTTATATGCTATTAAAATTTTTGTACAATAATTACAGACTGTCAAGGCTGTTCCTGTGCTCTGTCCCCTCCAACAAGGCCTTCAACTTAGAGACGAATGAGGAAAAGGTAAAACAGCTGCAAACTGTTAGAGGCAAATATTAACAAAGCCAAATGGGGGTGAACACAAATGTTTTATAAAAAATATGCACACTTCCTGTAAACCTAAGGAGTTAGGCTTGCCAGTCTGGTAATAAATAACATCCCAGAAAAGTGAACCCCATTGGAAACATTTAAACAGCTGAGACTTGAGTATGTGTTGTATTCCTCCTTCATCTTCACATCTGGCACAGGAGAAGAAAGAGGTTAGGTCACTGAGGCAGTTAAATATAGGCAATCCCTTTAGACATAAGCAGCACGAGACCTCTGTGCCAGGGGTGGAGGCTGGGTGGCAGAGGGGTGGGTGTGTACTTTAGCTATGAGGGGGGCTGCTGAAGGCATGGGACAGTGACGATGGCACTGTCTCCTTGGATGGGCAAGAGACCTCAGAAATGGTCTGGAACACAGGCACTAGGTCAGTTTTCACACCCTTAGCTGAACGCATACGGAAGCTAGGAAACGGATATGGCGAGGTGGTACAGGGAGGACACTGTCATAAAGCTGGAGGTGTTTGTCACTTAACTTCTTAAAGCAAAGAACTCCACACAGGAGGTGAAAAGAGCAACAAAAGACAAGCCTAATGTGTTTGTGGGGAGAAAGCACCATTAAGGATAAACCTCTGCCAGCCTCTATGGCTGCACCTACTTTATTGGCAGGCCACTTGCTGCAATTGCATCTGCCCTTGAAACATTCCAATTTTCACACTGCATTCTAGATAAAAATGCACACTGGATCATGGAACCTCCTAAAAATATGGTGTCTGGAGGGATTAATACAGAGAAGTATCATCTTGATTTTTGCTGGCTACATTCCCCTGATTTCTGTGAGTTTGTAAGAGTAGAATTGCTTTCTTAGTAAGAAAGATTTCCAAGTACTAGATGTTACCACTAAACAGAGGGCTCTCATGTGACTTAAGTTTTCTGTTATCACATGTCTATAAAAGGGCCAAAAGCCAAATATGGTTTAAATAGGACAAACCTTGCAAAACAAAAGAAGCACTTTGGGGCTAAGCTGGGAAGGCACTCATATTATACAAATGATTTAGAAGACAGCCTAAATTTGCTGCCCTCTTGCTTCTAGAGAGTATGCCAATTTTTGCAATCTTGGGACTTTGAGATTGAAAAGGCCCACAGAAGAAACTAATGGGGAAGCTGGAGATCTAGGTAGTTGTCCAAGAGTCTTGGGGGAAAAGAATTTTGTTACTCCCACAGCTGGGGTATTGTAGAACCATATTAATGCATAAATGAATGGAAAAATACCTGATAGTGCATAGTATAAAAACAAAACTCCCTCTCCATTCCCAGTTATTGACATGATGACTTTAGACTATCTCTTAAGGAGTAGCAGAATAAATCCTTTTTGGCTCCTTCCAAACATATGTCATAAACACATTCACTTAGAATTTCTTTTACACAACTAAAGTTGAGTAATGAGATCAGAAAAATGACTCAGGCCCCCTATGGAACTGGCAAAGTGAAGGGGCCTCCAGAACCTTCTGACCCTTTCTCTTCAGTGATGCCACACCAAATATGGCTTCTTCAAGCCAGAATCCAGGTCTGACAAACAAAACAGAAACTTCTAGTCTCCTGCCAGCTCCCTCAGCCAATTGGAAAGCACAGAAAGGTCAGCAAGGAAAATTGCTTTGATACCTCTCGTGTAGCTTTGGGGACTCCCTCCACCTTCCCACCCCTTTCAGTGCTACTACTATCATTCCTACTGGCAAGAGTTTCCAGAGCAACAAGGCGAGGGACCCTAGAACCTTGGGAATTGGGAAGCGGGGATGGGGATGTTGAGAAGGTGCCATGTTTTGGGATAAATGCACTTGGGCCTCTGGAAAGCAGGAGGCCCCTGGTCCCTGAGAGGATGTCAAAAATTAAATATTAAGAATAAATAAATAGCTCCCAAATGACACAAGTCAAGGAATGAAGGCTCCTGTCCAATCTAGTTAGGAGACCTCCCCCTCCCAGGGAAGGATCCAGAACTCTCCAGCATGAAGGACTGAGGGGGTTGGGGGTGGGCTGTGAACACCAACACTGGATGGGGTACAATGGGGTTAGGTGGTAGCTGCTGTGGGCAGGACAGAGGCGAGCAGGGAGCTGGCACCGAGGAGGAGCAGGCTGGGCCTCTCCAGGACCTGCTTGAGGCTAAGCTCCCTTAGCAGCCTCCAAGGCCCAAAGGTATTTGGCAGAAAGGCGAGAAGCAGGAAGTGACAGGCTTGTCAGAGCCCCCTCAGGCCCAGCCCGGAGCTCCCAGCCTTTGTACAGATCCCTTCCCTGCTGCAGGCTGAGCGCTGGGACCCAACACCAACCTCTTCCCCAAATGTTTGAGAAAACTTTCCAACCCAGCAGGGCTGCTAACAAGCAGCAAAGGGACAGCACCTGTCATCAGCTTGGCTCCCAGGGAGAGGTCACCTGAAGACAGGGTTGCTGGAGCAGCTCAGGCCCAGACACTGCTGTGCAGAGGTAGCACAGGCGTCAGGCCACCACACTCCCGCCAAGGGAGTCCCTTTTTATGGGGCGTGGGGCAAGGCCTGCGCAGCCTTCAGGGCCTCTGGCGGCAGGGGAATAACGCTGCAACGGGGGTGAGCTTGTGCTTGGCTCGCCATGGTGGCTTCCTGGAGACCAAGGAGAAGGGGAAGGCAAAGAGGAGGGAAGAGCCTGCGCAGCAGCAGACAGGCTACAGAGATCAGAGTTGTGAGGCAGCTGCGGAGCCGCTCCCCAGGAAAGCAGGACAACTTCCGACAGACCAATTGCAAAGAGAACTGGATCCTGCAGCCCTTAACACTGCTCCTGAGGCCTTTATAAATAAAGAGCCGTTTATTTCACTGTCTTATTGATTTGGTTGAGAAAAGTCCATGGGACCCTCTCCTTGCTCCCTCTTGAGGCTGGAGAGCCCCAGGAGAGGGGGCCCGGCGGTGCGCTCAGCCCTTCTCGCCCGCACCACTCTCCTCCCGCAGCGTCTGCTGGTGCGCGGTGGCTGCGGCAGCTGCAGCGGCCGCCTCCTTCTCCTTCTGCCTCAGCGCTGCCGCCTTCTTCTCCTGCTCTGCGTGGCTCTTCATGTGCGCGCTGCGGCTCTTCACCTTGTAGAACACCCTGCAGCAGCCGGAGGGGCGCAGATGAGCAGCTGACTCTCAGACCTCACCTGGAGCACAGCGCACCCAGCACCTGCCCGGGCGCTCCCCGGCCCCTCCCAGAGAAAGCTGCCCGCTGACGTCACTGCCCTGGAAACCCGCTGAGCCAATCAGAAGACGAGCTGAATGCTCCTGTAGCCTCCCCCCACGCCCTCACCCCACACCCATACCCCACACCCCAGCGCCAGACTTCTGCTCAGCGCCCCTCTGCTCACCACCCTGCTAGGTCCCCGCGCGGGGAAAGCGGTGGGCATCTTACCTGCCACATTTTTTACAAGGGAAAGTGTTCTCCTGATTCTGAGTCTTATTAAATGTCTCTGGCTTTTTCTTCTTCTCCGCAAAAGAGATTGCCCTCCGCGACTTCCCGGGTCCCTCCTTTGGCTTCTCCGAGGAGGCTGGGCCACCCGCAGGTCCAGGGGCGTTGGACTCGTGGCTCCGGAGGATGAGGATGTCATTGGCCTGGAGGGAATCAACATGGAGAGCTGAGCGATTCTGGGAAGCACAGGGACTTTAAAGTTCAGACATTCCTGCCGAATGGTCACCTAGCACCTCCTTCCAGTGAGGGGGCCCTCCCTGCTGCCTGGGAAGGCCACTGTGTCTGAGGTCACTGTAGCGCTATTGTTTACAAAGCTGCTGGCACAATAATTCTGTGGGCAGCCCTAGTTGCTATAGGGTTTCTCGATGCTTCCGAAGGGGTTCTTGGTATCTAATTAATGGCGCTTGTGCTCATGTTTTCTGTCCTTTAGTCCACTCGTGCCTTCATGCCATAAAAGGGATTCAGGCGCATGATGTGCCAGGTGCTGGGGACACAGAGGTTGACAGACAAGGAACCCTTGCACTCAGAGGGCTCCCAGGATAATGGAAGAGACAGATTGCAGTTTGCTAGCTGAAGACGAGGCATGGCAAATGCTGAACAGATGGGAACAGCAGGTGTCAGGGAGCAGAGGGCTCTGGTGCGGTCCTGGAGGGGCTGCCGCTCCCAGCCTGGGTGGGAGCCCCACATGGCCATCAAAAGTGGTAACATGTGCCCTGAGCAGACCCTCATTGGCCAGTGTTCACCAAGTCAGCAGAACAACAGCATGGACACAGAGCACAGCTCCTGGGTTGGGAGCAGCCAAGCTGAGAAGGGAGCACACAGCTCTGCTTAGTTTATGGGTGCTCTGCCTAAGTGTACAAATTCCCAGCCCTCCCCCTTCTTGGGAGAACTTTCCCTGACAAGGCAGCTCTGATCGTATGCCTTGCTTCTTGGCCTGTGATGTGGTGGACAGAGCACTGTCCTAGGAGTCCAAGGACCTGGGGTGTGACCTCAGGCAAGCCCCTTGGCATCTCTGAACCCTATTCCCCCCATCTGCAGAGGGCAGGTCAACACTTTTTGAGGGTTATTGTGAGGAATTAATGAGACAATGGAAATGAAAGCACTTTGCAAAGAACACCACGTGTGAGGGGCCATGGCTGTTATTCCCATGGTCTCAGCTTCATTTCAGGCATTCTTGTCAAGCAAGCAACTCTCTGAGCGGGAGCTGGGGCTGAGCAACAGCTCATGGTGCTTCCCCAATGTCCTGCCACTGGGTTTTCACAAATCCTTTTCCTCTGAATCTAAGGTAAAGAAACAGTATAGTGTAAAAATAAATAACAGACTGGAGTCTGGCTGCTAATAGCTGTGCAATCTTGGACCTCAATCTCCTCATCTGTAAAATAGGATTGGTCATAGTCCCGACCACACAGGGTTATGAGGATTAAATGAGTCAAGAGCACAAAGTACTTCGTGCACTGATATATAATGACAAGGATCCTTCGTGCTCCTGCTCTGCCCTCCTTCCCACCCGCAGGCCCGTCTCCAGCCCTCCTGGCCTTGGGCTCAGGGAGCGGAGGTGCAGGTCACACTTACCGCCTCATTGGCCTGTAGTGTCTGCGTGGCTTTGACGGCAGCTGCCCGCCGGCTGCGCTCTCGCCCCTCTTCCTGCTCCCCCTTCTCCTGGATTTCTGGCACCTCTTCCTCCCCCTCCTTCCTGGGCTCCTTCACCTCCCTCTTGAGCTCCAGCCTCTCTTCACTTGGGGACTCTCTTCTGGGAGGAGGCACCCTTGGGAACTTCTGGGAAGTCTATGGGGGATAAGAATGAGCTGAGTGACACTGCGGCAGCTCACTGGTTCTGACCCAGCGAGGGCTCACGGGCCCCTATTTGTCCTGCTGGCCTGGGCCAGTGCAGCTTCCTGTACTAGGCCTCTGTTGCAGGCCACAGCCCTCTTGTGGCTGGTGTTCGTGGGGACAGAAGAGTCTTGAGCCCTGGGAGGTCTCAGGCTAAGACTGAGCACTTGAGATTGAGCCAGGAGCGGGGAGGAAGCATGCCAGTACTCATAAGGCACCTGACCTCCCGGACAGATACTCAGAAGACACATCCTCAGACAGAGTGGTCTGGTGAGCCAGGCAGGAGACTTGAGCTCCAGTTCCAAACTACCTCTGTAACACTTTCTGTATCTCTGCTCCCTTTCCATCTTCAAAAATGGGGACCAAACCACTCCCTATCTCAGAGCAGCACGTCACCAAGGATGGACTTGTAACAGGTGATGTTAGGTAGATGCATGGACACAGAATTAAATAACATCTCCCTCTGAATTTTCTTTCAATCCTGGTTAGGTCAAGGACAAAGACTCAGAGTTGGTGTTCATGTGTCTTTTACACTTCTTTAGACCTGATCATTTTTTTAACAATGAGAGGTCAGGCCTTAGTCTCAAACAGCCTGGCAAGTATACATTGCATCTAGAAAAAATTTAGTAACATTATTGGCTTTTATATGTATTTAGTTTTTTACCACTACCTTCTATTTATGGGAAACAATATTTGTTTTCTATTTATGATTGTGATATAAAGCTTCCCTTTCATTTGAGCAAAAAATTAGATGAGTCAAAGAAAATGTTAAGTCATAGCACAAGGGGCATGTGGACGTCACAAAAATAGTAATGGTGACACAGGGTAGGATGCAGGTAGAGCAGAAATCATAAAGGTGATGCAAGAATGACTGCATTTGGGGAACACTGATAGAAATCTGCTATGAGGAGACAGTAAGCAGATGCTGGTATAAATACTGTTGAAAAATTCTCCAGTATTTGACATCGATACCATGTATTATTACCAAGAACCCGGCAGTCTAGAGAGGAGAACCCAAAGGTCCAGGGACCTGGGACATCAGCTTCTGGGGGCTGCCAGGGACCCTGTTGCTTGTCCTCTGCCACCCTCCAGACTCCTGGAGAGGGTGGCCTCAGGCTCCCAGTTCAGCGCTGGGCCCAGACCCAGCCAGGCTCTAGGCAGCAGAGTTTGGGAAAGAAGTCACCTTAATATCCACTTCAACTTCTTCCTGGGCTGACTTCTCATCACTTGTATCCACATCCCCGAAGGTGAGAGCCCCGTTGCGGCCAATTTTCACCTGCTTCTTGTAGGTGTAGTAAAACTCCACACACTGGGCCACAGTCTTGGTCTGGATCTGGTTGGAAGCCAAAACTGAGATCAGAGCTTGCTGGCCTGACTCACCTGCCTGGGGAGAACCCGGCCTTTCTCACACTTGCACGCCCCCCTTAACCTTAGGCCCAAAACCAAACCCAGACAAGTGCTAGCATTTGTCTGCTCAGCAACGAGCCCCTGACCAACGCAATTAACCAATGCTTCAGTACTGTCTTCAATAAAGAAAGAAAGGAAGTCATAAAGAACAACACTTGAACCACTGGGGAGATATGACTATGGGTTGCATATTAAGAGGGTATCACTGTAGCTGGGTGCAGTGGCGTGTGCCTATAATTCCAGTATTTGGAAGGCTGAGACAGGAGGATTGCAGGTTTGAGGCCAGCCTCAGTAACTTAGTGAGACTCTGTTTCAAAATAAAATACTAAAAAAGAGCTGGGGGTATAGCTTGGAAGTAGAATGTCCCTAGGTTCAATATCCAGTACCCCCCCAAAAAGTAGAAGAGAGTATCATTGTGTCCATTTAAGTTTCTTGGGAGTGTTTATGATACAATAATTTTGTTGGAAAATTAACTTTATTTTTAAGAGTTACATGCTAGCTAGGCATGGTGGCCCAGGCTTGTAATCCCAGTACTTGGGAGGCTGAGAGAGTAGGATCACAGGTTCGAGGACAGCCTCAGCAAGTAGTGAGACTCTCATCAACCTAGTGAGACCCTGTTTCAAAATAAGAAATAAAATTGGGCTGGGGGTGTAGCTCGAAGGTAGACTGCCTTTGCATTCAATCCCCAGTACCACCACCAAAAAAAAAAAAGAGATACATGCTGAGACCTGTTGAATCACATGATAGGATATCAATAACTTACTTTTTTTTTTTTTTTTTTTTTTTGCAGTACTAAGAATTGAATCCAGGGTTCTCTACCACTGAGCTATACCTCTTGGCCTTGCTTGTCTGGTTTTCTTTTTTTTTTGAGACTGAGTCTAAGTTGCCCAGTCTGGCTTACAACTTGTGATCCTCCTAAGTAGCTGAGATTACAGGCGTGCCCCACCTTGCCAGGCTTGTAACTTACTTTTTTTGTGTGTGGGTATGTGGTACTGGGGATGGAACCCAGGGGTATTCTATCCCCCCCCCCCCCCCACACCCTTTTTTTTTTTTTTTTTTTTTTTTTTTGCGGTCCTGGGGATTGAACCCAGGGGCATTCTACCTCCGAGCTATATCCCCAGGCCTACTTTTTATTCTTTATTTTGAAACAGGGTCTCACTAAGTTGTGGAGAGACTCATTAGGTTGCTGAGGCTGGCCACAAACCCATGATCCTCTTGTCTCAGCCTCTCAAGTACTGGGATTACAAGCGTGCACTACACCCAATTTGTAACTTACTTTTAATGATTAGCTAAAATAGAGAAAGAGAAGACTGTTATGTGTGTATGGATAAAGATCAATCTGGAGCCGGGCGTGGTGGCCACACTTGTAATCCCAGCACTTGGGAGGCTGAGACAGGAGGATTGCATGTTCACAGCCAGCCTCAGCAAGTAGTGAGACCCTGTTTCAAAATAAAGAATAAAAAATAGGGCTGGGGATGTAGCTCAGAGGTAGAATGCCCCTGGGTTCAATCCCCAGTACTGGGAAAAAAAAAAAAAAAGAATAAGCTGGGCGTGGTGGTGCACACTTGTGATCCCAGCACTTGGGAGGCTGAGACAGGAGGATTGCAAGTTCGTAGCCAGCCTCGGCTACTTAGTGAGGCACTCCGAAACTTAGTGAGACCCTGTTTCAAAATAAAGAATAAAAAATGGGGTGGGGGGTGTAGCTTGGAGGTAGAATGCTCCTGGGTTCAATCCCCAGTACTGAAAAAAAAAAAAAAAAAAAAAGTTAAGGGTTAAAGTCTGGGCATCCTCCACATCCAAAGCCAGCCCCAGCCTGGCAACACAGACCCCTTCAGCAGTGCAGGCAAGTAGTTTCATTCTCCTCCAGGGAGCGGTGACTGACAGGAGGGTAGAGAGATATCACACTGTCCTACAAAAGGAAAACCCAAAGAGGAAACAGAGGCCCACGGCTTCCTCCTAACTCTGCTACCAAACGGCAGTGTGACCATAGGTAAGTCGCTCCCTTTTCTAACTTCAGTTTTTTCATGTATAAATAATAAATAGTTAGACTAGATAATCTCCAGAGATCGCTTAAACTCTGTAATTCTAGGCGTTCCCTTTTATGAATCCATTTGGCCAGGGAGTTGGGTGTTTGGATTACTCTCCCACACGGGGGCTGTTTTCTCTGACACCACCCCTGGGTTGAGAGCTCCTGTCCACAGCCCCTGGGTCAGTGAGGGTCCCCTGTGCCTGAAGATGAAATGGACATGCTTCCTCTCACAGGGACAGCCAAGTCACACGTTCATTAAGTGGACCGTCTGCACTCTTCCTTTGGCTTCTCTCTGATGGCTGGTGTGACTGACCACTGGTCATCTCTTCTCATTAAGCATTGGGGCACCTCAGTGAGTTTTATGGGCCATGTGCTTCCCAGAAATATTGCCCAATCAGGGGACAGAGTGTTACTAAAACATAGCAAACTACTATCCTCTGAAGGGGGCCTTCATAGAATTGATCAGTACCTCTGGTCAGGCCCCAGAGCCGCTCCTGACACCATCTGCCATTCCAGGAGGACCCTGTATTCTTGGAAGCTCTTTCCCGGGCAATCCAGACAGTTCACTCTCCCTATGACCCAGATCTGAGAAACAGGACTGGAAAGGATGCAATTCCTTGGTTTAGCAAAGTGCTCTACTCTACAAGATCATCTAGGAAAGCCAGGCGTGGTCAGCTGAGTTACTAAAATGAAGCCCTGGGTCAGACAGGAAGCAGAGGCCGCCCAGGTCAGCCCCACAAACACTTGCCGGCTCTCAGGTTCCCTCACAGTGGAGGGGCAATGTTTCCTTAGGAATGTCTCACTTCTGCCAAAACCCTCATTCCCATCTCCATCTCCATCTCCTCCTCCTCCTCCTCCTCCTCCTCCTCCTCCTCCTCCTCCGCCCCCTCCTCCTCTTCCCCCTCATCCTCATCCTCATGTGTACTGGGGTTTAAACCCAGGGACACTTTACCACTGAGCTACACCCCCAGCCCTATTTATTTACATATTTATTGTCATGCTGAGGATTGAACCCAGAAGTATTCTACTCTGAGCTACAACCCCCCTCCCCAACCCTTTTTATTTTGAAACAGTGTCTTGCTATGTTGCTATGAGCTGGCCTTGAACTTGTGATCCTCCTGTCTCAGCCACTCAAGTACTAGGATTATAGGCACTGTCTTCCCTATGTTAAGTTTAATGTCAGGCCCCCCTTTAGACTGAGATCCCAGAACATGGTCACAGCACCCTAAAGTAGGAGAAGGGGCCTTAGAATCCACAAGGGAAAAAGGCAAAATCTCTTTCTTGTATTGTTTAGAAAATTGTCTCAGCATTAATGGCATTACTCTAACTTCTTTTTTTTGTTTGTTTTTGTTTTTGGTATTGGGGATTGAACTCTGCAGCATTCTACCTCCAAGCCACACCCCTAGCCCTTTTTATTTTTTGTTTTGAAACAGGGTCTCACTAGGTTGCTAAATTGCTGAGGCTGTCCTCTAACCTGCAATCTTCCTGTCTCAGCCTCTTAAGTACTGAGATTATAAATGTGCGCCACCATGCCTGTCTTATTATTAATTTTGAAACAGGGTCTCACTGAATTGCTGAAGCTTGCCTCAAACTTGTGATCTTCCTGTCTCAGCCTCCCAAGTACTAGGATTACAGACATGCACTCCCCCACCCCCTACCCAGCTACTGATCTGGCTGCTGTATGGAAAGAGAGAGAGAGAGAGAGAGAGAGAGTGTGTGTGTGTGTGTGTGTGTGTGTGTGTGTGTGTGTTACTGGGGATTGAACTCAGAAGCATTTTATCTCTGAGCTATATCCCTAGCCTTTTATTTATTTATTATTATTATTTTTTTGTATGCGTGGTACTAGGGATTGAACCTAATGGCATTCTACATCTGAGTTACACCCCCAGCCCTATTTTTTATTTTTTTTAAATTGGGAATGGAACCCAATTTTGTATTTCTTATCTCACTAAGTTGCAGAGGGCCTCACTACATTCCCGAAGGCTGACTTCAAACCTGTGATCCTCCTGTCTTCGCCTCACAAGTACTGGGATTATAAGCATGCACTACCATGCCTGGCTCTTTTCCTCTTTTTTTTTTTTTAATCTGTGTGTGTGTGGTACTGGGGATGGAACCCAGGGGCATTCTACCTCTGAACTACATCCCCAGCCCTATTTTTTATTCTCTATTTGAAACAGAATCTCACTAAGTTGCAGATGGCCTCACTAAGTAGCTGAGGCTGGCCACAAACCTGCAATCCTCCTGTCTCAGCCTCCCAAGTACTGGGATTACAAGTGTGCACCACCACACCTGGCTTATTTTCATTTTGAAACAAGGTCTTACTAGTTGATGAAAGTCTCACTACTTGCTGAGGCTGTCCTTTAACCTGCGGATCCTCCTGTCTCAGCCTGCCAAGTACTGGGATTACAAGGGTGTGCTACCATGCCCAGCGGATCTGACTGCTTCTTTTGAGGGCATCGTCAGTGACCACAGGCCCCACAGGTAGAGGGAGCCCCAAAGTCAGGCAGGTGGCTCCTGGTCCTCACTTGCCCGGCACAGAGACCCAGCTCACCAGCTTCTGCACCAGGAAGAAATCCTTCTTGTAAATGGCAATGCCCTTGTTGAACAGCTTCCTTTCAGCCATTTTCCACTGGTCGGAGCCTGAAGGGCAAAGAGGGAGCCAGGTCAGGAGGCGGGCAGGACCGTGAGACCTGTGGGGTGATCTAACCAGCTGAAAAGTGTGCAGCCATGCACACCGGCCTCTGCAGGCATCCAGAGCGAGCTCCACGTCCTGCTGGCCACTCACTGCAGTCACCTGGAGCCTCACTCCCATTACTTGTGAAATGGGACATTAGAACCACCTCCCAGGTGTGGTCAAGACCATGTGACCCATGGTGCTCTGCCCGATGCAGACACAATGTAGCACAAGCAAGATCAGAAGCAGTGGTGGCCAGGGACCTGCACTCCAAAGGCCTTCTAAGTTTCAGGTACCTGAGGCCAATTCTCTCTCTCTCTCTCCATCCATCCTCTATCTATCTATCTCTATTTCTATCTGTTTATTTATTTATTTTTGGTACTGGGATTGAAACCAGGGGCACTCTACCTCCGAGCTACACCCCAGCCCTTTTTATTTTTTGAAACAGGGTCTTGCTAAGTTGTTGAAGCTGACCCCAAGCCTGTGATCGATCCTTTTATCTAAGCTTCCCAAGTACTGGGATTATAGGTGTGCACCACCACGCCTGGCTACCTGAGGCCAATTTGCATGGCACTTCCTAGGTTCTGTTCCTTATACTGTGACTTGGCCTTTTTTTTTGGGTTGGGTTCCCACCCCCATCTCTCTTCCCCTCTAGGACACAAGAAGCCCCTGGAGAGCTACCCTGGCTTTGGTGAAGCTCCCTTGCTCTGGCTCTTGGCTGACCCCCACATCCCCACCCTCCCGCGGGGCTGTGACTCAGCACTGAGCAGGGCCCCATTGATGCTGGAGACCCTTGGAGGCTTTGGCCATATTTCCACCCTGGCCAGACCCACCTGTGTAGTGATAAGTTGCCAGCGGGTGGTTGTGGGGCCACAGGGGCTTCTTCAATAGCAGCTTATTCAGTGTTTCCTGGAGAGGAAGCGAGGGGACAGTCACCTGGCGGTAGTCTCAGTGGTAAACTGAGCATCCTAGACCCACGAAAAATGCGGAGGTTCTCCTGCAGCCCCACTTACTCTTGTCCCCCTAACTGCCAAGGGACGAGAGGTCTTGGATGATGGTGCAGCCATGAGAGGTGGGCTGCTTAGGAACCGGGCCCCAGGTCCTCCAGAGGGAACCATGGCCAGGGATTGGAGTCAACAAGAGGGCTGAACTCCCCCAACCCCTCCTTGGTCACACTCTCCTACCTGCCTCAACTCAGCACGCCACCAAGGCCCGGCCCACCTCCCTGAGCGGATGTGCCGTCTTACCAGGATGTCTCCCCTGGACTCGTGCAGACAGTGCAAGGCCAGCTCCTGGTTGGTGCCAGCGCCAGGGAAAATGCTGGAGCAGGCAGCTGTCAGCAGGTCTTCCACTGGATTCATGGAAGCGTGGGAGGAGAGGAAGTCAGGTCCAGGCCTGGGCCTGGCCTGCCCGTCTGCCTAAGCAGCCTGCCCTTGCCTGCTTATTCCTGCGACCCTCCTTACCTTGCCTCTGCTTCTCCCGGCTGCTCTCTAGGTCTTCCCATGGCTGCCACACCAGGTCCGCCTTGTGGGGGTCTGCAGCTGCCAGGGCGCGGTCCCTCATCAAGGGGATTTCCGCTTGGAAGCGGGTGCCCACGTTGATCCTCCTGCAGGTATGGAAAGGGCAGGGAGTGAGGCCTCACCTCATGAGGACAGGAGACCTGACTTTCTCCCTGGAGACAGGAAGAAGACAGAGGAGAGCACAGCAAAGCATAGGCTGGGTGTAGGCAACCTGGCTTCTGGGAGACTGCAAGGACAGTTTGGCACCCGCTACAACCAGAAAGGCAAGGCCCGGAGGCTGGAAACGGGAGAAGCTGCGCCATCTTAGCAGAGAGCGAGAGTCTCTTGCACCCCAATCCAGCTCTCCTCAGAGACAAACTCTACCTGAGCTGGTCACAGACGCAGGGTGAGCACAGCAGAGCCCAGGGCTGACTGCAGGCCCACAGCAACCTCCTCTCCTCCCAGAGCCCACCTGCATGCAGTGGGCCCACCGGCCACCCTCACACCACGGGCCCAAGGCAGGCCTGCACTTACGGCTCGATGCTCACTGGGGTGGCCTCCCCCATCACAGAGAGCACTGGCGGAGTGACTTCAGCGCTATCTAGGGGACAAAGAGCAGGTTGGTAAGAGCAGGTTGCTGTTGTCTTGAGCAAAGCACCCCCAATCCTGGGATGACTCGGTTCCTTTACTAGATAGTTGAGGGCCTCAATTTTCACACCTACAAAGAGAGGCTATTTCTTATCTTTTTTTTTTTTTTTTTCCTTTGTGGCACTGAGGATTGAACCCAGGGGCATTCTACCTCTGAGCTACACCCCCAGCCCTATTTTTAAATTATTTATATTGAAACAGGGTCTCACTAAGTTGTGGAGGGCCTCACTAAGTAGGTGAGGCTGGCCGCCAACCTGCAATCTCCTGTCTCAGCCTCCCAAGTACCGGGATTACAAGTGTGCGCCACCATGCCTGGCTAAAAAGGAGTTATTTCTATCTATCTCCTAGAATTAAGCTGAAGATTGAATAAAATAATGCACAGAACCAGGCATTAGTTATCACGGTTACTACTACTACTAGCACTGCTACCCAACCCAAGTTTCCTGCTCCTGTGCCCTCCCACACCACAGAAGCAACTCCAATGTGAAACTATGGTTTTCTAGTAAAGAGGCTAAAACTCTGGGCATAGAAGAGAGGTGGTAAAGAAAGTCACTGTTGCCGGGCGTGGTGGCGCACGCTTGTAATCCCAGCATTTGGGAGGCTGAGACTGGAGGATCCCGGTTCAAGGCCAGCCTCAGCTACCTAGTGAGGCCCTCCGCAACTTAGGGAGACCCTGTTTCAAAATAAAGAATAAAAAATAGGGCTGGGGGGTATAGCTCAGAGGTAGAATGCTCCTGAGCTCAATCCCCAGTACCGCAAAAAAAGAAAAAAAAAAAAAGAAAGTCACTGTTTTGTAATCATCTCTGACTTCCTCTCTGGAACTTCTGCCTCAGTTTCTCCAGAGCTAATCTTTTTTTCTTTTTTTTTTGCGGTACTGGGGACGGAACCCAGGGGCATTCTACCTCCGAGCTACAGCCTCAGCCCTATTTTTTTATTCTTTATTTTGAAACAGGGTCTCACTAAGTGGCGGAGGGCCTCACTAAGCAGCTGAAGCTGGCCTTGAACCAGGATCCTCCTGTCTCAGCCTCCCAAATGCTAGGATTACAAGCATGCGCCACCACGCCTGGCTCAGAGCTAATCTTCTTAAGGCCTTTCATGATCAAGACACACCCTTGCTCCAAAAAAGAAACCAAGAAATCCTCTCTGCTGACTCCATTCTCCAACACGAGATAAAACATGAAATCCTCAGCTCTGTGTTCAAGGTGGTTTCCTTTCCGCCTATCCCACCCACCAGCCCCTGGCCTGGACCCTTCATCCTAGGAGACAGCTTAGCTTGTGAGCCCTCACTCTGCACAGTCCCATCTATGGGGCTCTGCTTGGCAAGCGCTCCCCCCCTCCCCCTGCCCCTCCCCAGTCAAGCTTAGGTGTGGCCCCTCCCTTCCCTAAGGCTTTCCTCACCATTCCAGGCCTCTGCAGACTTGAGCTTAGTGTCAGCTGCTGACTTTGTCTCCAAGGCTTTCAAGTCAACTTCCCAATAACCCTGTCCTCTCTTTAGAACAGACTAGGGTGTCCCATACATTCTTGATGTCCTCACGGGACCTGGCTCAAGGCCTTACACCCAACTGCTTGGTTAAAAACTCCTGGATAGACTGACGGCTTCTTGGCTGCCAGTCTGTTCCCTACAGTAACTTCCTGCACAACTCAGCCAAGGAGAGAAGCTTCCCAGAGAAGCAAGAAGCCGGAAGCTGGCCAGTGCGGGCAAACTGTTTCTGCCTGTGGACACCAGGGGGCACCAAAGAACTACACCCTGGATGAGGTCCTGGTCAGAGGTTAACAAGGTGAAATCGCAATGTGCTATTCCTATTTACTCCTGTCCCTTACTCCTATCCCAAAGGGATAGGTGAGGGGTTTTCTTTTGTTGTTTTTTGATGAAATGGATCCCTCTGTGGAAAAGGTAACATTTTTCAGCCATATACCACCCAAGCCAGCCAAACATTTCCAAAATGTCTGTTCTTGGCCAAAATAACTATTCAAAAGGTACAGGAAGCTGGGCGTGGTGGCCCATGTTTGTAATCCCAGCATTTAGGAGGCTGAGACCGGAGGATCCAGGTTTGCGGCCAGCCTCAGCTACCTAGTGAGGCCCTCCACAACTTAGTGAGACCCTGTTTCAAAATAAAGAATAAAAAATAGGGCTGGGGGTGTAGCTTGGAGGTAGAATGCCCCTGAGTTCAATCCCCAGTACCACAAAAAAAAAAAAAAAAAAAAAAAA